>JAVTVY010024795.1:0-85574 GCA_036873755.1 Hanleya hanleyi
GGCATTATCCCCCCCCCCCCACCCTACCAAACTTTCTACGCTATCTCCGGAACGACAGAATAATAATGACAGCTGACACTCCGTGACTTTAATATTATCATATTCGTGTAATTTTGGGCTTATTTTCATAGCCCCCGAGCAGAGGATCATGGGGACAATTGGGGAAACATAGTCGAAAACGACGTTCAATCCTACTTACTCACTTGCTTTCCTAAACCGATCTTGTCGAAGCCTATTCCTTCCCATTCACCAAACGCTACATGGACCAGAGATTTCGCTGCGGATGATAGCTATATAAATTACGCCGTGAAGGATATATATCCACCTTCACTGGATTTGTACGAAACTACATGTAGTACTAACGGCACATCATGTTTATAACTTTTCTCCAAAAAAAGTGAAGCGCACTTTTTCTCGTCGAATTTACGACAACAAATATGATTACAATTTCGTCATCGTGAACTATCAATTTTTGGACAGTAATATTCCAATGGGACCTGCATCGCCTAGCAGCATTTATTAAATCCTGTGTAAAATGTAAGAATTTAATCAATGTCACATTATTGCAGAATCTTATAAATCAGGGATATATACTACCAACCGCCTCCACTCAAAGTTTCTCAAATTTGGCGACACGTATCGCATGCTGATAGTAAAATACGGGCGTAGACGTACGACGTTATGGTTCGTAATTTGTGTCTGATTCCGCTTAACTCGGGTTTAGGAGCCGTAGGACCCAATGTATCTCAAGATTCTCATGGTGTTTATATTAATAGACACAATCATACCGTTGATGGCATTCTCTAGGGAACGACTTTACAATAAAAGTCAACTGGATATAGAATACTGCTCAGCGTTATGGATTTGATATGTTTGGAATATTATGATGCCATGTGTTAAAGGAAACTAGCCTGTTTATGTACACTATGATTGTCTTTGGAGTATGGACGTGGAAATTTTGAAAATTGTATAATGAATGATGGACTAGACGCTTGTAAGTTTGAGAAGCTTTTTTTGGTGAACTTGAGACCATAAGTTCGCGTTTTCCATCTTTTCAGCTCTTATCTATGCCATTTTAGCTAATTTTGTTAGAAAATCTATATTGAAGAGCAAATAGATTGAGGCTCAGTGACACGAAGATCAAGCGTGAAAACGATTTAGAATAGCCCATACATGTAAATGACAAAATTTCTTTGCCTGGTTTTCTCACTGGGTATTTGAAGCCTGCCCATGCATGGGGAGAGGTCATTTTCCATCCTCATATACTTTGTTAAGTAATCTGGACCATTTCACGGTATATTTTCGAGCCAAGCTCTACTAGAAAATGTGAAAAAAGGTCAAGTTGTCCGCTTTGATGTCTTCACAGGTACGTCATTTTCTATAAAATGCGTGTTTCGCCTTTTTTTTCTGGACTGATTTTCTGAATTTTTCATTTATGCCATTTTCTCAAAAAAGAACTACATAGTAAGTTAGGAAATAACCATCTGATGTTAAATGATGATAAATACGGAAACATCACCTTTTTATCTAACATGACCGCCATTTTCACCGCCATATTCACCGAGTATCAGCTCGTTGCGCAGATACTGCTGAAGCATTTCATTAAATCTAATAAAAGACAAGAGACCATAGACGGGCCAGATAACTATATGCAATACAAGCGTCTAGTCCGTCTTTCAATATTCTCTCGTCGTTCATTAAAGAATTTCCGCGTCCATAATCCAAAGACCTAATTAATATAATAGCATTAATTACCACACATATAAGAGAAGTGGGAAGAGGTGCCGACATACTGACAGAGTCACATGTATAGTCACAGTATAGTCTTTCGGTTAGCCTATTCTAAAGCACATACCAAGAATCTAACGATTGGTGATATGTGTTGTATCTCAGGTACGCTTTTATTGTACCTGTTCATGTGGCAACTTGGATGATATGACCACACGGCCCCTAGCACCGGCATGAGCGATATTAGATACAAATCTAGAGAGCTATGATGGAAATGCTCTGACAACTCGTATATTGGTAATTGGTGAGCTGTTTCGCTGTGACAACTCGTACACTGGGGATTGGTGAGCTGTATCGTTGTGAGATGAAAATGACGGCATTTAACACAAAAGACTAGTCTGTAAGGCCCGAGGTCGATCCAGCATCAACTTCCCACAAATGCCAACATACATGTATATCAAAGACCACAAGGTCTGTACAGGGGGCGGGCCTCGGGGACGAAACGTCCACCAGCAGAATTTCGCCATATAACACCAAATTCAAAGAATAAATCATATCATAAATCTACATAAACTAGGCTAGTTTCATGCAAGAGAGAAGCGGTCAATAGTATTCAATGATGCCATCAAGACATCATGATGTTCCAAAAATATCAAATCCGTAGCGCTGTTAATGCCATTTCTGAAGGTATAATATGTGCAATCTTGTCAATATATGGAGAAGTTGCCTTACCTATAGCCAGGGATATTCCCCGTGAAGATCTAACATTTTTATTCCGTTTATTCACAAGACACAAACTGTACAAACTGGATCAATAAGGCAGGCCAATTAGTCATCTGAAAACGTAGTCCATAGTTATTTTCTCCCATTCGAGTATAGACTGCTTGAATTAAGGCCTTTCATGCACCCCTTAACCCCATTTAATGTAATCGTCTTCTTACCCTAAGCACTGGAAGAATTAGGAAAATGTCACAAGGTTGATAGTACCCATTAATTATTTTGCAGAAGACCAGGTTCATTTTGTATCTAGACGAAACTTAGACGACTCAAACTCTTCACTTTCACCTTTCCTGGCGAAGCATTCAACACGAAAACCACTCAAATCTAGATAAAAGGCACTTGAGTACAAGTGCATTTCAGAAAGTACATATACGTCATCGTCTTCATAACCAATGTTTGACCTTTAGAGCTACCAGGTTTAATCAACGTCACCGGATACATCGAGACGTCTCATCCCTAGCCTGGAATATTTCCCACTATCCGTGCTCTAGTTTATTCATTCCGTTTATCTTGTTTAATATCAGATAATCTCTGATGACTGGAAACGGAACGGAACGTGTAAATAATGAAGGCATTGTGGTGCCATACGTTCTAAGTATCATCCACCACGAATATCTATGTGATTCAGTAGTCTTCCTGTATATCGTACTGTTACAGGGATACTTTTATCTCTGCCTGTAGATATGATCCATAACTGAGCAATTATAACTATTCCTCTGTGCCAATGTCTTAATTCCGTGTAACCCGGGGCTACAGGCCAGTTGACCGCCATGTGTTGTACATCTCCATAGTGTTCAAATTTAGAAGCACAACTATAGCTTGACTGGGATACATTATACTCACTATGACTTGAAAATTACAACTGGAGTAAAACATACTTGTCATTGACAATGATTTTACGAAAATCCATGATGCATATCATCATGATGACGATGATGATGATGATTATGATGCATGTCTTACATCCAATCATTTTTTTAGAATAATCTCTCACGGGACTGGCCGATCCAGCACTAGTATTTGTGCTTTACCAAGAAAGTAACATCCAAAAATATATTGGATATAAATGATACCTACTTTTTGAATGGCATCAGTATATATATCATGATGTCTTGCCACCATCACTGGAAACTCTTGACTCCTGCTCTCTTGCAGGAAACAAACGTTTTTTCTTTAATTTTCATTTGGTGTCGGTGTGGAGGTTAAGCATGTCCGGCCCCTATCTTCCAACCAAGCTAGGACACCTTTCTCCACATTGAGGACAAGTGTCCGTTCTCGGTTCCAACAGAAAAAGATATGGAAAAGGGACATTAATCACCAGGATCATACCATTTGGAATTGGGGATAACTGTCCACCGTTAAAGGTCTTTGTTTGTGGATGTGCGCTGGATACTGAATGTCGGACCCAGCCCATATACTTAAAACTGTGGACTCCACGCGTAGAGACATGCCAGCTTGTTCACTGAAAGCGAAATTATACAATTATTCAAATTATACACTAACAGTTTCCGTGAAGACGAGATTGGTTTACTTTCCCCCTTTGCAATCCAGTGCAATTTGCATCAATTGGCACCCTTCTGTTAATATTTGGTACCGACAGGCAATGACCCAGTATTCCACACATTGATTTCTAACTGATTATTGGGGAAACTGAGTACTCGTCTATTAGGGGAGTGTTGATAAGGCTGGGGTTTTGTGATATTCTCTTTACCTCTATCTGGCCTGGGCTTTTTGAGACGACCGCTTTGATGACGTTATAGTGATGTCGTCTTCAAAGCAGGCATTTTGTGGGCGATTGTTCAAAGATGGCCGCTTTGATGACGTTACAGTGATGTCATCTTCAAAGCAGACATTTTTTGGTCAAATTTTCGAATGTTTCATTTGCATGTTTCTTTGCAAAACGTGCATGATAAATAAATAAATAATAGGCTGATATGAAATAAAATGGATTTTCCCCAATTTCCTAGAAGAAAGCAGAAATCTTGAAGAAAAAAAAGCAAAATATCCTTTTTCTAGTACCCACATGGCCGCCATCTAGAATTTACTTATGATCCTCTACTCGGATGGTTAAGCAAATAGGCTCAAAATAACCCCAATATGATAAACTTTCATTTTGGTGTCGTTTCGGGGATAGGGGATAAAGTATAATGCCCCCTCCCCCCAGCCTCGTTGAGTTAAAGAAATTAACGGAATATCCTATCGAACATCCATATGAAAAGAGTTGGTCAATGCCGAATAGTTCAAACGAATTTGAGTCTGAATTCGACGGTGGTAAGTCTGAGTGGGTGAGAAAGAACATGTTATCGGAGTTATGATAGCATATTCAGTGGAAAACTGGAATCTAACTTACTCGTTTGAAAATACTTGGTCTAACGAATAATACTTCGTACATGTTCAGTGCAGGTCGATTTAATAGAACTCGGCCACGGGTCAAACATACGGAAAACGGCGGATTGGATCGTTAATATTTCATCAATTCTCTCTGTGTTTCGTTAGCGTTAGTTGAACTCATGCGCGGACGTTTTTTTTCTGCGCAGTTTATTCCTACTTAGCGTTTAGAGAGTTGAATATTCCGCCATCCTGTGTCTCGAGCCCTTTAAGGTCGAACGAAGCGTATCAGTGACATGTTATAGCGAGTTAATAGCGTCAGCTGGCTAGACGGAATGGTGGACTGCTTCCGTCTTCTAATAACAGCAAACGTATGCCATTTGATTCAAAGAAGATCTTATTCCATGGCAAATACATGGGTTCTGCGTGCTTCAACAACACAAGTACATCTATAAAAGCGATCATTTATATTCGAAATTGACAAAATCCCATTGGCTTCACCACTGCTGGCCCGTCCTCAAATTCAGACATTCCAGCTTTGCGTTTTCCGTTCATCCCAGGGATGGGGTATGTATGAACACAATGATGCAATGCGCGATTCCCTGAACACGTTCAATTTGATAATAGTGACTCCTAGTCGTGCACTCTGTTCATGCTGATAAAAGATTACCGTACTCGGAAAGGTTGTAATTAGCGCGTGTAACACTTGACGGTTCACCTGTTTCAATCTTTTTGTCTAGAATTTTTCTACTTTAAAATATGTACTTTTGGAGAAAAGTATAACAGATATTTTACAATTTATTGTGCGGTTATGTTCATACTAAATATTAATTAAAGTGATAGCGTAGAAGACTACTTCACAGGACAATAATAGTGGAGACGTTTTGCATAAAAGTGAAAAAATATTCCAGTCCGCCCCAGTTTCCCATAGTTTCTGTTGATCGTAGTCACTAATCCCCACTTGCACACAATTCAAGCTGGTGGCGCCGTAAAATGCATTGAGATAGGAATGAATTAATGGCAGAACCAGTATGGATCGTTATCTCTAAAATGAGATGAGTTTTCTTCAACTATGGATAACTGGTGCAAACATAATAAATAAGGATCAGATTATCCTACTATCTCAATAAACCATTATGCTTATATTTATGATAATCTTGGCAAACTTCAGGTCGAAAATAGTCAACGAAATGTGATATCGGCTCGAGAGGGTCTATTCTGCCTTCCCACCATGGAGAATAATATTAAAAATTCACCAAATAATGCACATTTTTGTGTGCCGTGAATTGTTAAAAATGGTTTCCACATACAAATGTTAATTTAGGGTCTTGAAATACCCGAACCGCGTAACAATAGAGCTGTTACACAATGGTGTTATTACAGAAACACGTTGTGATGTAGATTGCATCGTCCCTTTGTTGAAACAATACTATTTCACAGTACGGAAACTTTTCGTTTGTAGGAGCTTGACGTGGGCAATGCTTCAAACGGATGTTACCAAAGTCACTCTTAATAACGTAATATCCACTTTCGATTTATTCTGTCATATTCAGACGTGTCTGCTTACATGTACATGTATGTATCATGCTAAGCTATTCGGTGGATCAACAAGATTCCTACCTAATCAAATCAAATACGAGCAGTAGATGAAAGTAACCCAAATGAACGTCAGAAAAGGGTGTAGCTTCAGTTGTTGTGGGTTCCTGTGTGGGAATCTCTGAACATTCGCAAAATTGTTGCTTCTCTCTGACAATTAACCCTATCAAAAACACTGCAGCATAAATTAGGAAATAATAATAGCTTTTGTCCACCTTTTCTCTTAGAAAATACAGAAATGTTGAGGAAGACTGACGAAAACATCACTTTTCTGGTAATCCACATTGCCGCCATTTTGAATTTCCTATGATCCTCTGCACTGGGGTTATGCAGATAGGCTCTAAATGACACCAATATGATAAGCTACAGAGCCACCGAGTATTAGGTATCATTTTTTGTCGTTCCGGAGATAGGCTAGAAAGTTTGATATCCTTGGTATTAAAAACATGAAAATACATTAAAATTTATACAGCAAACCGATCTCTCTCAAATAATCTTAAATACAATCTACTTTTACTCAACTAAAAGGATCTTCCAAAGTAGCTGCTCGATAACAGTTATCTCATCCAATCTTAAAATCTATACAGTCGACCAAAATATGTTTCACAGTGAGATCTTCGTGACATGGAATACACTTTGGAACTGGCTTTTTTCAGCAAATGCTCGTGAGTTGAAGATTGATAATGAAAATAACATTCGATTGTTCGAGGTCAAAGCACTCGTTTGACAGGGTGTTTTTTTCAGACCAAAGAAGGCAGATGCTGCTATACCACAACGAGGAGAATACAGATTCTAAAAATGAGTCGAATATTGAATTCATACTTGTATAGATTAAGCTATTATCCAGCCTCACCTGGCCCAATTAAACATGCTACCCTGATATGGTGCTATAATCAACTTTTGTGAGCGGAGTGAAATACCTTCGCAAAGTATGTGTGCTTTAACGACATAAATGTAAAATCGATCATGCATATCCCACTATTTGAGAAAAATCCCATCGCCTTATCTTTATCACCGCACAACCCGTCCTCAAATTCAGACATCCCAACCTTGCATTTAAAACGATGCAGTTTCACAATGAATAGTAGTTCATATGCCACCTTAGATTATCTCCATGAATTTTACTCTTCCGTTTTTTTCAATTTCCACGAATATACTACCAAAACCAAGGCTGTACTTGAAGCATTCAAAACAGAAAACGTCAACCCCCTTGGTTATACTACAACATGTACAATGCCGCCGCCGCCCTCCCTCATGTAAATATTATTTATCAGCACAATCCCCCACCCTCAATTATTTTACCCTCCTAAATATTCATACCATCGAAAGAGATATGTCGTTTTTCAGTTGGAACGACCCTTTCTAATACAGCATTCTGATCAAGCTCTGCAGTCTTATTCGTCGATAATTGAACTCTCAATTCCGAGGATTATATTTTGTAATGATGATCAATCACTGGGTTAGTGTGCGATGTGGGTTGTGCCGCAGCCTATTCTGTCCCCTCCCTTCAGCTGAATATGTTCGTTATCCTGAAAGTTGAAAGCTGAAATTTATCTCACTGTTCCCCTTGGGTGAAGCTCCGCAAGCTCGCACTGATGACGTCACAGTGACGTCATTTTCTCAGAACAATGCCTTTTTCGGTTATATGGGAGACATCGTGAATTTATCCATGATCCTCTACTCGTGGATTATACAAATAAGATCAAAATTACACCAATATGATAATGGACGGATCTACAAAGATTTATCTCTCTGTTTTTCGACGTATCGCAACACGAGAGAGAAGTCGACTAGGATGGGGGAACTGCCACCTCAGGTAGGGGTAATACGGTGGCCCATGCCAGTCGAAAATGCAAAATGTCTGCCTGGGATCACTCCTAAAGTTTGGTCGAAGATCACTCATAATTTTTTCGCTATTCATCAAAATTACATTCGACAGTTCGCCTACGGAAGCCACTTCGTGCCACTTCGAAGTCAATATTTGTCTCTGGCTCAGTCGTAATGACGAATTAATAAAATCTTAATTACGACCTACAACGCCATGGCAAATTGGAACGCAAATAATCTGTTTGGTATACGCCGGGGTGCAGCGAGAGAACGTGCCAAGATTGGTACCAAATAATGCTGGACAGTTCGGAACACTTATCAAGCAGTTTCTCCTAGCAACCCAGACATAAGCTGGAAATAAGTATATAGATATGGAACATTGTATTTCGACGACTTTCACATAACTGATACATGTACACCCTTTTTCTCGAATGAATATTTAGCGTTTCCTTGATGCTGATCAAATTATCTAAATTGGATATACACTTTAGTTCCATGAAATCAAGCGAACGAACGCACTTCAACTTCTTCAAATAAAGTATAACATGTGAGACATGTAGGGAACCACGTACAAAACATGCATATATAAGTTATTCATGCCACACGTAAGAAATATTCACCTGTATACTTAGGCTTATGAAATTAGAGGTATGATGGCTATTCCAAGTTCTGTTTATACTCGAACATTCTAGTAATTGGAGCAAAACCAGATATCCAGTATCGTAGGTCTTCACGTCTGTCCGGTAAGTAAATTTCAGCATGGGAGTGGTTATTTTGGCACACTATTGGCGATATATGATGGATAGAGACCATTAAACAGAGAGAGAGAGAGAGAGAGAGAGAGAGAGAATTAAGGTTTAACGATATAATAATAAATTAATAATATACTCTCTAAAAAAAACTTGGGTGAACTGTTCCACTCAATTTTGAGTGAAATTTACCCGTTCACTCAAACTTGAGTTAATTTTCACTCAACTTGAGTTACTTTTCACTCAACTTGAGTTACTTTTCACTCAAGTTCACTCAACTTGAGTGGGATCAATTTCCACTAGTATGCTTGAGTGAATGTCACTCAAGTTGAGTGCATTTACTCAAGTTGAGTGAAAATTAACTCAAGTTGAGTGAAAATCTCACTCAAGTATTGAGTGGGATCAATTTCCAGTCTTACTTGAGTAAAATTTCACTCAACTTTTTTTAGAGAGTAATAATATATATAATATTTCAGCTATAGAGCGACGATCAAACACAATTCCAAGTATTCAAGTTAATAACTTAGTAATCCAACAAATCCAACAAACCGATTTCTCTCAAATAACCTAAGATGACGGTACAGTCTTCTTTCACCCAACTAAAAATAGATTCTAAAGTAGTCGCCCGATAAAAATAATCTCTTACAATCTTAAAATCTATACAGTCGATAAGCCATTGCACATTCTGAGACTGGACGGCTGTGAAATCTCACCATTGATCATGTCGATCGAATATCTATATTTTCTGACAGTGATAATACCTCTTGAGATAACCCCTTCTCGCATCACAGTGATGAAAACCAATAAGATACACCTATACGATACAAACCTAAGATGACGGTACAGTCTTCTTTCACCCAACTAAAAATAGATTCTAAAGTAGTTGCCCGATAAAAATAATCTCTTACAATCTTAAAATCTATACAGTCGATAAAAATGGGTTTCACTGTGAGATCTTCGTGGCATGGAATACACCTTGGGACTGGTTCTGTTTTTAGTAAATGTTAGATTCTGCACGTCACCGATAATCTCCGATAAGAGAAATAATCATTGGGTTCTGCGAACATTTCTCCCTGCCTGCTCCCTGCCAAAGTCAGCCTGTCCACAGATATGATCCATCACTATTTAATTCATCATCGACCGCTTTAACAAGTCCGTCACACCTAGACCGTGATTATTGCAAACCCTATCAGTGTGATTGGCAGAGAAAGCGGTGAAGATAAGGAAAATCACTGGTATGGATTAGCGTCAAAACGGTGAAGTTTCGTCGAAATCATCGCTTAAACCAGCATAACAAAGGGGCAGCTTTTATGGGTCTCTGTTCCGCACTTAATAATAGTCACCGAAGCTTGTCACAGTGAGACTAAACTATAATCCAGCCTCGTTTGGGACTTCTCTGCCCACATGTACGAGAGCAGGAACCGTGTGCTGTGTTGGGCCAATCAGAAGAAGTACTATGCTCACTGCTCACCGCTTGCGGAGATCATGTGCAATGAAATGTCCCCACGGAGACATTAAGTCAAATTTCTTCTGTGTTAAGTACAGGCAATCAAGGCTGGCAATATTACATGGTACCCAAAGAGTAATTATAAGTGTGTTAAACGATAAAGGGTGGTGGTAAAGGATCATTCACCGACAAAGGAGCGATCTATACGAGATGTAGAGATGTCGAATGTACGTTTTTTAGGGAAACTAAACGACTGATAATTGTTCGACAAATCTCAACCTTTCATTAGAAAGTTGTGACGAACAATGTAGTGAGACCGGCGCTCCCATCCCTGCGGACAGTCTCCTAGTCCGCTCACACCTATGGCAATCTTGCGAAAATTGTGTGACGCCAATTACCTACTGTCTGATTGCACATTTCGATTGACATTTCCTTGTATTTTCACACCTAAACGCCTGGACGTTCGCGGTCATTTTCCGGATTTCAGGTTCATTATATGTTTTTATATTTTCCAGAATAGTCACACAAAGCAGTTCTGGATACAAATAGATCGCAGGGTTTTGCTTAAATGGAACTGATAATTAGGCGCGGTCAGTCAGCTCTTTCTGCCAATCCGCTGCAATTTTCAAGTTTCATCGCTGACAAACTAACCTGGGCAATAGGCTGACACCAACATTGGATGTCAAAGCACAAACTGTATTCGTCGGATATTGACGTGTTAATTCAATTGGGGATGAAATATTCGAGATTGTGTGATACGGCCACTTTCCCGAGAACACATTCATACCAACCAAAATGACGACTGCGAAGATTAACCTCTATTTAATAAGATGCGCCTTCATGTCCATATTTGAATAGGCCTTTATGAGTAATCATTTGAATTTGAGCGATGTGTAAGTGGTGGGAAAATTTGGCGACGTCTGTCGACTAAACAACAACAATCGGACTCTACAGGAAAGCTTCCCTCGGCACCGAGCATGCGGTGGATTCTCGGCCGTGGCCTTAGTATCTCAGTCGCGCTTTTATTGCAGGTGTTCATATGGAGACTATGAAGTATCCAGCACCGGCTTCAGTGGAATTAGATACGCAAGCTCAGGAGCTGTGATGGCAGGTTAGCTCAAACAGAAAGACTCATCCGAATAGCCTGCTCGAAGTAATGTTCATTCTAACCATAACAGTTTCAGCTTTCAACACCGAAACTAAACCAAATCTATCAAAGGAATTTCTTAATGAGAAAACTCCTAGACGTGCTAGATAATTAATGTAAATATGCCATTGTGTTCACAGACAATATCTTACCTTTAGAGCAATTAAGTGCAAGTAGATTTCCGGGATACTCGTCGAGAAATATCGAGCCTGACATTATATCTCGACCATTGTGCTTTTTCATTTCGTTTATTATAAGGCGAAATCATGAGACGCGAACTCTGCAAGTCATATACCATACCTAATGAGAAGCTAATTGATTTGATGTAAATGGAACCCATGTATGTTTCATATAACACGTGTAAACAACAGGAACATGATTATGTCACTTTAATCTATCGCTCCCTCGTACGTATGGACATGAGTCACCCACCAATCTCCATGTGATACTTGCTGTATAGTATAAGTACAAACAAATGCATTATATAGAAGCTGTAAAATCGTAGTTAAATCAGTAACTAGTAGTAAATGATTAGTATAAACTGGCAATTATCGTTCGGAGGATAGGTTCCATGGAGCGTCTTTATAACGCTTTTCTGTTTGGTACAAATCCAATAAGAACAAGTATTGTATATCGACGTAAATTTTTCGACGTAAAGAGTATTTCCGAATTTCTGGCGCAATTGAAGGTGAATATAACACACAAGAGAATATGTAACAAGGTATACAACGTCTTCTTCTGTTCAGCTGAAAACATAACGAGTTCGCTCTCCCACCACCAGCTAATCGCATAGTCTTAAACAATGCCTGGCTTTTGTGACGTATTCAAGCTCTGGGTAACGAAAGGAGGGGGGTCATTTCACCCCGGAATATTATACTTTACCATTCATCTTCAAATTTCCCAATATATATAATGGAACAAGCCCTACCAGCCGAGAAATGAAACAAAATCCCAAATGGCGTCACTGTGACGTCATATTCTAAAACTTTTCTTGGTACATTTTTCAGTTAGATTTTTCGATTGTGTTCTTTTTTCGCAAAGCCGAATTATAAAGTTAGGGAATACTCGATGTTTAATGAAATATTTTGGGAAATTTTATACATCAAAGAAGGCAAAATAAATGAAAAAGATCGTATAACAGTATTTTCGTTATTTTGGGATTACACTATCTTAGAATAGCACAAATTCTAGAGCTGAAAATTTGGTCGAGTCCCGTGCGGGATTCGAACCAGCGACCCCAGAGTCAGGCACCTAATCGCCAGCACTGTATGTCGGCGATCTAAACCACTCGGCCAACGGGCCTTCCACAAACATAGGAGGTAGCAGACCGGTAGTCTTGAAAACGAACATACAGTACCCCTCTGATGATCGTAATGACACAGCTCCCACAGCTGAATAGATATAATTTTATCAGTCAGAAAGTGATCGTATAACAGTATTTTCGTTATTTTGGGATTACACTATCTTAGAATAGCACAAATTCTAGTGCTGAAAATTTGGTCGAGTCCCGTGCGAGATTCGAACCAGCGACCCCAGAGTCAGGCACCTAATCGCCAGCACTGTATGTCGGCGATCTAAACCACTCGGCCAACGGGCCTCCCACAAAAATAGAAGGTAGCAGACCGGTAGTCTTGAAAGCGAACATACAGTACCCCTGTGATGATCGTAATGTGGTTTAGATCGCCGACATACAGTGCTGGCGATTAGGTGCCTGACTCTGGGGTCGCTGATTCGAATCCCGCACGGGACTCGACCAAATTTTCAGCACTAGAATTTGTGCTATTCTAAGATAGTGTAATCCCAAAATAACGAAAATACTGTTATACGATAATTTTCTAAATGATAAAAATATAAGTATTTTCCTTATTTTGGGTTTACGCTATCTTAGTATAACACAGATTCTGGTGCTGAAAATGTGTTTAGTCCCATGCGAGATTCCAACCAACGACCACCAGAGTAATGCTCCATGTGGTAGAGAGAGAGAGAAAATTAAGGTTTAAGGTCGCGTTCAGCAATTTTTCAGCTTATTAGCGACGATCAAACAAAATTCTAAGTATTCAAGTTAATAAATCAGTAAACTAATGCTTTAAAAAGATGTACATGCATTCAAATTTATACAACAAACCGATCTCTCTCAAATAATTTAAAATACAATCTTCTTTTACTCTACTAAAAAGATCTTCCAAAGTAGCTGCTTGATAAAAGTTATCTCTTACAATCTTAAAATCTATACAGTCGATAAGAATATGTTTCACTGTGAGATCTTCGTGACATGGAATACACCTTGGGACTGGTTCTTTTTTCAGTAAATGTTCGTGAGTTAATCGTGTATGGCCGATTCTACATCGCCTAATCATGGCTTGATCGAAATGTTTCTGGCTGTTCAGATGAGTATAGCGCGCATTCTTTTTGAACTCGTAAAGTCTGTTAGCATCCCATAAAGATTGAAACAACTTTCTCACTTAAGCACAGATAGGTGGTCTGAAATCACTGTATGAGATTCCAACACGATCAACCTCATCATCTAGGGCTGCTTTTTATCAGCTTCAGTATTATCTTTGATGTCAACGTGACTAGGTGCCCAACAAAACACAATATCAAACCGCTTGGTGCCTTATTCTGATGGTCGCTGCTTCGAATCCCCCATGAGACTCGGTCAATTTTCAGCACTGTAATTTGTGCTATAATAGCACAGTGTAATCCAAATATAACGAAAATGCTGTAAAAACTAAGTGAAGAAAAAGGCTGAAACCGCAAAGTTAAAGTCACATTTTCCTGGCTGTCATTTTGAATTGATCCATGATTTATTCGTCAAGCTATAGGCTCAAAATCTTCCATACATGATAGTTTATAAAGTCACGGAGTGTCAGATCAAGTTGGTTCGTGATGGAATAGAAAGGAGATAGGGACGAAAGTTTGGTAGGTGGGATGGTAAGGTTAACCCAAACCTGTTATATCTTTGTATCGTCCCCAGAAGAATGTTAAAGCCATTACTTACAGGCGCAGTAGGGCTTTGTATGAAGTACGAAGTCTTCTATATTAAAAAATGGCTGGCCCTGACCCAGACATTCGAAAAACAAAATGAATGTTCGTATTCGTCTCACTTTTCACAAAACGGTGCTCACATCTTGCGCTTGAGAAGACACACGTTAGCAGAGTTTCCTTAGTTTATTCAATAAGATAATCCATATTCGTATGATAATAGGTACATTTATTAACATTTCGCGCATTAATGTAAAATACAAACCATTGGGGGCAGATTACATCGGCAGCAACGCGGAATGTATGTTCGTTCGAACTGTTATAATACATTTTTATCCGTTTTCCCGTCGTTCAAAGGTCAGCGAATGTTAATGCTAATGCACGTACATGTAAGCCAGAGTTGACTGGCAATCAAACAAAAACGCTTTTCTTTAAGACGGTAAAGCGAAGGACCGCCAGATTTCGTTCACTGTAGCGCTCTGCGCTAATGTAACATCTCTATTCATTCAAAATGTCAAACTCGCTCGATTATTTCCTGCAATAATGAGAGTGCAGATTTAACCAAAGCGTCATAACAATTTTTATCAAAATATCAGCAATTAAAGTACGAGTATGTATTTATCAGAGTCTTAATGGAGATACCGCTTCGTTGGCTCACCGGAACTTAACCGTCCGATATAAATATAGTATTGACATTTCAACATGTTCAGGAGACCAAATACATATATTGCTCAAAACTGTCATCTAAGCTTATCATTTCACTTATCTGCAGAATAAACACAAATTCGTATTATTTTCAGCCTACAGACACACACACTCTTGAATTGATGTTTTCTCCTATCATTTTTCTACGAAGTAGGCTACCATCTGCAAATTGCCCGGTAGTCAGTGAGTGAGTGAGTGAGTCCATCCGAATCCTTTCGTCATCAAAATAAGGAGAACTGTTGACATTAGAACCTTGATTTTTGGCATGAAGGCACATTAGGGGACTGTTACCAGCAAGTTCTGTGCTGACCTACTTTAGATGAAAATTTCTGACTTGGACTGTGCCCATCTTAATATAGGCAGGATATCAACTTGAGACTGGAGAATTTTCAAGAGCTCATTGCGCATCGGAGTCCGAATGCCTACCCTACTTCGTAGGTCTTGTGACGTTAATCACACTGCCATGTAACATTTGAGGTTTAACAATTATCTCTTGTGCCAGAAATCGTGATGGTGAAGGACACATTCGTTGTGGTTAAATTCGGTTTATAATGCTGTCGGCAAAAATATGAGCAAAATATGTTCACATTTTTTTTCTAGCATGTTGATTGCAGTTTTCTTACCGATGTTAAAAAAAGAGGTCACAGAAAATGTTCACCATAGTTGATCTCAACTGCTAAATAACTTTTATCAAAATATGCTATTTGCTGAATAAATGACGCTACTACCTTTTTAAGGGCGATGAGACAAAATCATGACCCTAAAAAGGTGATAGCTTTAGCTCATCACCTTTTAAAGGCAATGGCCAGGTCTCATCACCGTTAATGGGTGATGAGTCACGTAGCATACTCTCTTGAATTACAACACATATAAGGGAAGTGGGAAGAGGTTCCGACATACTGACTGCGTCACATGACTTCACAGAATAGTCTTCTGGTTAACCTATTCTAAAGCACATACCAAGAATCTAACGATTCGTGATATGTGTTGTATCTCAGGTACGCTTTTATTGTACCTGTTCATGTGGCAACTTGGATGATATGACCACACGGCCCTAGCACCGGCATAAGCGGTATTAGATACAAATCTAGAGAGCTATGATGGAAATGCTCTGACAACTCGTATACTGGTAATTGGTGAGCTGTTTCGCTGTGACAACTCGTACATTGGAGATTGGTGAGCTGTATCGTCGTCAGATGTAAATGACGGCATTTAACACAAAAGACTAGCCTGTAAGGCCCGATGTCGACCACCAAAAGTGACAAGTGAAGGCGAGGTAATAGTGCCGGCAATGTTGAAGGTACAAATGTACCTTGGGTGGAATTATGGCAATGTTTTCACTTTAGTCTTCTTCTCCTTGCCTCTTATATGCGTCAATTCATCGGTAAAACCCCGTGCGCTTCAAGAGGAAGCCTCGCCGACGCATATAACCGACGACATGACATTTCGTTACCCTTTCCACTTGAGAGCGCGTCTCTTAAGTCGGGGACACTATGGTCGCTTTCAGTAATGCTGCAGCTTAATAAGAGCTCACATATGCCTGTGTTTATTTCACATATTTACAATTTCCAGTTTTGTTTCGGATAATTGACGATCATACTTCGGATAACGTGGATGTATAATATATTACAGTTTTGCCAATTTAACATTTCAATCCGGCTCTGGAATCCGGAACTCAATAGCCATCTTCAACTCAAGGATTTGACGGAAAGCACTTTCGTAAAACATAAAAACAGAAATAATATCTATTATCCACGGAATTGAATCTATGGAATTGTATGAGATTGATTTTAAGCAGCTCACTCTGGAAGTGTCCGGGTGTTCTTTGCCTTGGTGTTTGGCTTTTTATTCTCGGGAATGCCACCTAAAATATCCGAGCGCATAGCATGTATTCGTTGTACATTTTGGAGTTCAGAAAACCACTTTTCTATTAACATATTTCACACCCGCTTCATTTTGTGTCAAAAATTCAAGAGAGAGAGAATTAAGGTTTAATGTCGCGTTCAGCAATATTTAAGCTATTTAGCGACGATCAAACCAAATTCGAAATTCTAACAAAATCAAGCCAACAACCCAGCAATCTTGAAGTAATCAACACAACAAACCAAAAGACATGCACATGCATTAATACTTACGCAAGAAACCGATTTCTCTCAAATAACCTAAGATACAGTCTTCTTTCACCCGACTAAAAATAACTTCTAAAGTAGCTGCTCGATAAAAAGAATCTCTTGCAATCTTAACATCTATACAGTCGATAAGAATATATTTCACTGTGATATCTTTGTGACATGGAATACAACTTGGAACTGGTGTAAATGTAAATGTTCGTGAATTAATGGTGTATGGCCGATTCAACATCGCCTGACCATGGCTTGATCGAAATGTTCCTGGCTGTTCAGGTGAGCATAGCCTACAGTTTCATGACGTTTGTTATTATTCACAGCATCCCATAAAGATTGAAACAGCTTTCTCACAAAAAGAGTGAATGAATTGAATTTAACGTCGCTTCCAACAATATTTCAGCTATATCGCGACGAACCAACTAAGCACCACCCAGCCAAGTTATGTTCCGGCCACTTCAAAGAAGAAACATTTGAAGCAGCGTGGAACCAGACACTCTCCATCCACCCAATAAGCAAGCTGGGGCATAAACTTCTCTACGCGGGGGACAAAATGACAAAAGAGGGGGGACAAAAGACACAGAGACACAGACAGTGCACAAGACACAGAGAGGACGCTTACATGGTGCGATAAAGACAAGTGGTATTACAGTGCTAGACGTCACATTTTCAAGTTCTTGTTGCTTCTCAGCAAACAGCTCACATAAGTACAGATAGAGGGTCTGAAAATATTCGCATATGGGTGCATGTTTATTATACAGGCATTCAACCAAAACGCGATTATAGGAATGAGACAACCATAAGACTAAAATAAATGCGCTAAACATACAACTGAACGTACGGCTGTTTGAGTGATATATTGTGAGTATTCTATTCCCTTTTTACGCGTGATTCATTGTAAAATAATCTAAGGATGCGTTGGGTAATGGAATTCTATAACCATATACACATACTACACACACACAACCACACCACATTGAGATATACGATCAGCTCCACGTGGATGAGCGAGTAAGAGTAGGATTCACCATCGTTTTCAGCCTGATCAAGACGGTGACATTTCATGCGACAGAGAGGGTCGAATGTCGTCTTTATATAATGTTGCCTGACGAACAATGCCGTTGGCAGACATGATACTCTATCCCGTCACATTATCGTGATATCCATTCAACCAATCATCCTATCCTCTTAATGGTGTGTGCCAAGCGAGTAATCAAAAAGATTCATTTTTTTAAGTCTTATTGAGGCGTTTACTCCAAAGAGAGAGAAATAAGGTTTAATGTCGCGTTTAGCAATATTTTAGCTATATAAAGACGATCAAACAAAATTGTATGTTTTCAAGTTAATAACTCCGTAAACTATATGCATATTATACTTACCCCTTCACCTTGAAACTTCTCAATATATATAATGGGATCAAGCCCTACCCGCCGAGAAATGAAACAAAATCCCAGATGGCGTCACTGTGTCGTCATATTTTAAATCTTTTCTTGGTACATTTTTCGGTCAGATTTTTCGATTGTGTTTTTGTTCGCAAAGCAAAATTAATAAAGTTAAGGAATACTTGATGTGCAATGAAATATTTTGGAAAATTTTATACGTCATAAAGGGCAAAATAAATTAAAAGATCGCATAACAGTATTTTCTTTATTTTGGGATTACACTATCTTAGCATAACACAGATTCTAGTACTGAAAATATGTCTAGTCCCATGCAAGATTCCAACCAACGACCACCAGAGTAATGCAACAAGCGGTATCTTAGTATCAAGAGACCGAGAGAATTAAGGTATAACGTCGCGTTCAGCAATATTTTAGCTAACCAAAACAAAATTCTAAGTATTCAAGTTAATAACTCTCTAAACCAATGCATTAAAAACATGTAAATACATTAAAATTTATACAACAAACCGATTTCTGTCAAATAATCTAAAATACAATCTTCTTTTACTCGACTGAAAAGATCTTCCAAGGTAGCTGCTCGATAAAAATTATCTCTTACAATCTTAAAATCTATACAGTCGATAAGAATATGTTTCACCGTGACATCTTCGTGGCAAGAAATACACCTTGGGGCTTGACTTTTTTTTAGCAAATGCTCGAGAGCTAATCGTGTATGGCCGACTCTACATCGTCTAATCATGGCTCGACCGAAACGTTTCTGGCTGTTCAGATGAGTATAGCATAGTTTTTTTTGAACTCGCGAAGTTTGCTATTATCCATAGCATCCTACAAAAATTGAAACAACTTTCTCACATAAGCACGGATAGATGGTCTGAAATCACTGTATGGGATTCCAACAGGATCAACCTCATTATATAGGGCGGCCTTAGCCATTTTATCAGCTTCAGTATTAACTTTGATGTCAACGTGACTAGGTACCCAACAATACACAATATCAATATGTTGATCAAATTTACAGTCATATAATTGTAGAATATTCAAGATGGAAGGATGAGTTGAATTTCCACTTTCAATCGCTTGCTACTCTCCCACCATCTTTAGAACCATCTGTATAAATAGCCTGATGCGATCTGTATTTCTCTCTTAATAGACCAAATTCTTATGTATACAAGAGCTGTCTCGTGTCTGCCTTTGACGCCCTCGATCTCGTTGCAGATCCCGAGCTAAGGTAACTGATTCTGCTTAAGCCGGAGCTAGGGCCTATGTGATTACTCTATATTTTCCACATGAACACCTGCAACTAAAGTACACCTGAAATACCAAGGTTACGTCATAGAATCCTCTGCATTCTAGACTGATGCGAGTTGCCGCGGGGGCTTTTCGGGCCCCTAACATTATTTGTGCATCATGTCAACACGAGTACGAAATAATGAGCCAACAATTCAACACGATCTCACCATACCTGATTTCGTCCGGACCATAATTGTCGCGCGGGGTGGCCCCCACCAGTGTTTGCTTCGCATGTGAGATAGGACATATCATAAAAGTCAACGTTCAACTGATGTCTCCAGGAGATCAAGTTGGTACGGCACAAGACCTATCTCCATACTCTGGTACAAAGCGGCCCCTGCAAGCACATGGGAAAAATTGTTACAGAACGACAGGTTTCTCTGATATCTTAGCGTCACTGGTTGCCTCCGCTCTAGGCCCCGTGCTGAGCGAAATCGTGGATCAATCATGGAGAAAACATGGCACTGGTAGAACCACGTGTGTTCTAAATACTGTAATCCCCGTACAAGATCGCACCCGCGGTGGATAATCTGGCATGAGCCAGATTTCACAACGGCTGGATATAATCGATAGTGGTCATAGGAGTACAACCAGGCGCTCTAGCAAATCAGCACGTTGATGGTCTACTTTTCTCACCTCACTGATCACCCCAAAGCCACCATTACAAGGCTTATCACCTTCAGCTCCGCAGTGAGATGAAGAGGTAGTCTTGAAGAGACAATCCTAAACTATCCAAGATTTCGCTCAGCACAGGGCCTGGCGCGGAGGCAGCCAGTGGCACAAAGATATCAGAGAAACCTGTCGTTCGATAACATTTTTACCCCTCAGCCCGAATGGGCATACAATGTAGGTGTATTGTTGCGGGTCCGTCTGTCCGTACCATTTTCGTTAACATTCCATATCTTGAAAACTACTGAAGGCAGGTGCTGAAAACTTCTCTCCAGTACAGAATGTATTTTGTAGGTTTGCCTTTTGTATCTTTTGGGTTATTGATATAGTGGAAGCATTTTATAAAAAAAAAAAAAAAAAAATTTCATTATGAATTATGCTTTGGTCAAATTCTAATGACAATCGGGAACCCTCGGGTAATGGAATGGTCTTTGCTGAATAAGGTACCCGATACAACCCAAATGAAAACTGCTCCAAGAATAATTGAAGGTAGTTCTACAGCCCGTTTCATGTTTCCCTTTTCATCAGTCTTTTCTCTCCATTCTGCTTTCAAAATATCAACGGAATATTGCCCGCTTTGTCCCTGAATACCAAATTATCCTTCCTTTTTTTCTGAATGATCAATGCTCTCCACGAAATACCAGGGGACATAACCCATGCATGGCCAACCCGTAATTTTTTTCTCAAGGATTGATCCGCCTGCGAATGTAGTCCAAGGTAGTCCAAGGTTTGATCTCCACAAGTTTTTTTCAAGTTACGTAAGGTTGGTGATGATATTAATTATAGGAATTGCTTAATGTGCAATTTTCATCACTTTCACGTCTTGATAACCTTTATAGTATAAGTAGCAAGTTCAGGTATCCATACGCGCTAAAACCCCTATTGCAGACTTCATTTATTTATGTGACAACCAGCAGCCGATCTTTACCGGTACTTTGAGGTGACGTACGTCTGTTTTCTTGATGTGACATATTAAATTGAACTAGCGACTTACTTGCTAGGGGTTATATCTTCAGATGTAAAGTATAAACGAATTATGAGACGTTTTTGCTGAAGGAGAATTAAATCTCTAAATCGAACTTGATAACGAAAGTGCGACAGGCGCAATTTACAACAACAACAATGACCACGTGCGTGATCATTTTGGTTCCGACTTCTTCAAACGTCCCAAAGCTATTCTGTTTGATAAAAGCTAACTGAAACTACCTTCCAAAGGAAATTTCAAATATATTTGATGGAACCCTATAGCCATACTTGGACTTCGTCGGGCTCAAGGGGGTGGGGGGTGGCAGAAACTATAAGCAAAGCTTTAGGCTGGTTGGTTAAAAAAAAAATCCTTTTTTAGCATCATTTTTTTAAATAAATCTGGGTGGGGAGGGAGGATTTTTAGTGGCCTGTGTGGATAAAATTATCAGTAAACCTTGCCTTAATAGTTGGGTTTCTGTTCTGAATAAAGTAGCTTGCATCCATCGTCCTTCTGCTCTGTTGTTTGCCTTTATAATTGGAGATTCAAAACGTTGGTTGGCGACAATTACGATAATAGACTTTAATGGAAAGCTGAATTGTCAAGTGTTAAACAAACCAGTCGTCTACTATAAAATATAGTTCTGGGCGCTTAGAAGCAAAAATGTAAAAAAAAAACGAACAAAACGCTGCTTACATGTACAATATGGCATTTAGTGAGGCAGCTCAATAAACTGTTGATCACACTGCTCTGCCACATGTACACACACTCGTGATATAACTGATAATTTTTTCCAGAATATTACAGAGCTGAGGGGTTCTAGCACCTCTGATGGCTCATGTTTCTTCTGTGCTTGCAGGGGCCGCTTTGTACCAGAGTACGGAGATAGGTCTTGTGTCGTATCAACTTGATCATGTGGAAACGAATGAGGAGAACTCCTGGTCTAGGACCGAGTCGTGCACGAGACTTTCATTGCGGATTGGGTGATTGATATATCTCTAAATGACTCTACAGGAAAGCTTCCCTCGGCACTTCAAATTCAGAACCGAGAATACAGAGGATTCTCGGACATAGCCTTAGTATCTCAGCCGCGATTTTGCACGTGCGTGTATGAGAAAGCTGAGCTCGTCCATGTGTGCGACACTAATCTCGAGGTGGATGCCACGGTGGATCCAGAAAATTTCTGACTCCATTCTATGTTCCAACTGGTGGACAAACTTGTGAGTGCCAACACGTATCCATATCGTTGCCATCGGAACGTTGTTGTCGTCGACCGAGAAGCCAAAACGGCATTGTTCGACCGAAGCATCTCGAGGTACATGGATACCAATCCAGATGGATACACAAGACTTTTTTTTATTTCTGAAAACCTACCCCACCAAATGACTATGGCCTGTGTGGAGAGCACCAGATTCATAGCGCGGTATACGAACGATTTTATTCTACTTCAAACCAAACATCAACACCTGTGTATCGTAGTACGTGCCCTAAAATAGGATTTAAGACAGCTCGGTCACATGCGGAATTATCAGGACCACTTTGCAGCGATTTGTGTCAAATCGCCCAGGAATAGGAAACCACGTTGAGTGAACGTTGCTCTGCTTCGATTTCACCTAAATGGTGTTGGAACAGTCTCCGCAGCATTTGCTCCATCGTTGATTTGTACACCACATGCTCTCTATCGCACAAAAGTTTGACGAGCACCCCCAGGCCGAGGACCGGTAGGTGCTGGTGTATGACTTTTAATTAGCAATATACAAGCGTCTAGTCCGTCATTCAACATTCAACCGTCGTCCATTAAAAAACTTCCGCGTCCATAGTCAAAAGACATAATTCAAAGGACAGCATTAGCACCGAATTCAATGAAAAACATTATATACATAATCATAGGCTAGTTTCCTACAAGAGAGAAACCGTCAACAGTTTTCAATGATTCCGGCAACACATGATGTACCAAAAATATCAAATCCGTATCGCTGATCAGTGTACTTAATCCATATGATGTTCGTTATGAAGTCATTATCTAGAGAACGATGTATCTCAGTCACGCTTTGATTTGGGTTGTTCATATGAACATGAAGCACACGAGTTCATACGGTCTGTAGTCCCAGGTTAATCGAAATTAGACACAAGTTACGAAACGCAGCGCCATAGATCTGTCCCACACTGGAATTAAGTTAACGTTCTCACGTGGTTGTTCTCATTATTGATGTTCACTGGATAAAAACCTATCTCACCCAACACCATGTATCGTGTGCTTATCGTATTCAATTACTGTATATACGTCTAAGGACCACTCGGGTTCATGTTCTAGATCCGATGGTACTATATTAACTATAGAACGCCGGCCATGAACTCCTACCAAATCTGCATGACTCCGTCATGAGTCTGACAGACGCTTTTGCTCAATAAAGGTACATGCTATGGATGAAGGCAAATCAGTTGAGGCTTCACCACTGAGTCATCCATGGACATGCACGTTTGGGTGTTGAAGAGTCCAGTGTCGAGAAAACGGCCCGTCCACCTTCTATCAAGTAGGTCTATATCATCTGCAAGACGACAACCAATCATTCTGATAATTTATATCGCCACGGACGTGCACTCGACGCCAATCAATTCATCCGCCATTAGAGTTTCGTACATGGGCGGCAGCGTGCCAAGTGAGGCCTTGCCAGATGACCGTATGTGGACTCTATCAGGAAGAGATATATTCAGGTGAACAATCCACCGATCTAGGGACAGCGATCGTAACCTGTCAGAAAGCGATGGATTGGATTCAGATGATGTAGAACAGAAAGAAAAGTAGGAAAGAAGGAAGTCTTTCAAACGAGGAGAAGAAGCCAGCAGGCGTTCGACACGCAGGCAATCGCCAGAAAACACTGTTTGATGTATATTCTACTGACGAAATATACAACAGAGATGTTAGGAATGGAAACGAATTGGGAGATGTAGCGGAATGGAAGATCGTGATCAAGACCACGCCATCGGGAACATCACAGAAGAAACGGAGATGAGATCTCATACACAATGGGAGCAATGCTCCAACGACCCTGTCTCTCGTGGAGGTCAAAATTTATGATTTCAACGAATGTGACGAGAGTGAAGTCAACAATGCTGATCATCTTATAAATCAAAGAGGACCCAACAATAGTCATCTGGGCGGAACAGATTCTGGTGAACGAATATCCCGAAAGTGAAGAGACTCGATCCCGTAAAAGAAGCTTTCCAACAACTACTGCACCACCGTCACAGACAAAAGTGACACTGAGTGTAATTCGGATAATAGTCTATTCGACTATAACCACCAGGCGAAGGAACGCGTAGCAAATTCGGTAAAACCCATTTCCGTGCTGATGCATAGATTCATTCTGAAGAACAAAATGAACAGGACAATCACTAAAAATAACGGTAAAGTGGAAAGGCGATATCCACGGAAAAAGGAGTTCCGTATTGCCCGGACAAGCAGGGAGTGGAAAACCACTGCGCCTTACAAAGCGGATTACCAGGAAAAAACAAAATCAAGAAGAAACATAAATACTGTCCCATTAAACTTGTTCACAATAGAAGCAAAATACAAGCGTCTAGTCCGTCATTCATAATTCAGCCGTCGTCCATTAAAGAATATCCGCGTCCATAATCCAAAGACTTATTCCATATCCATATAACAGTATTAGCACCAAATTCAAAAAAGACAATCATAGTATACATAAACATAGGCTAGTTTCCTGCAAGAGAGAAGCGGTCAACAGTTTTCAATGATGCCGACAAGACATCATGATGTTCCAAAAATATAAAATCCGTATCGCTGATCAGTATTCTTAATCCATAATAATAAGAACGAAGGAAGCAGAAAGGGGTGACTGAGCGTTTTCAAAGTCCGCTGTAGATATGAATTCTGGATTCGTACACCTCCCCGCGATGACGAGACGGTGCAATAGCGGTATGTAGGAAATGTGACATTCCCCACGGGGTGGACGAAGTGAAGAAGATGCATACACGGAAAGAGAGACACCCACAGAGCAGCTGACTGACGGAAGAGCTAACTGGTATTACACTAAGCTCTCACAAATGGATGATGTTTCTGTCAAAGCTGACAATATAGGCGAGTGTATGAATCGTTAAGTATTGAATAAAATACTATCGCAAACTAAACTGAAGAGTAACTGGACACAAGATCAGTCACGATAAGTTAAACTACTGCAAGATGTATACAGAGAGATTGACGGGGACATCAACATCCCTGGATACGTTTAGTACTTTTCTTGTTGCCAATCTCGGCAGCAAGTGGGTCTTTAGTGCTCCGACGACGTTAAAAAATACTCCATTTCGCGACGGGCTCAATATTGAGAAGGATGCCTCGGCAACAGAGACCGATAACCTACTACGCTTTGTTGCTCCAGAATGCTACGAACGGCAGAAGAGCTAAAGCTCTGGTAGAAATGCTACCAAGCTACCAACAATCGCCTGAGATCCGGCACTTTCTCAGTAGACTGGTCAATGAACATCAAACGTATCCCCACTGATGCGCTGCCCATGTTACATCCCGTATAGTCGGGCATCTGAAGCGACTTCAAGTGGAGAAGCTTCTGTCAAAATTCGTACTCTACACTTTTGGATTGCTTGTAAACTATGTATCACTGGAGAAAAGAGGAAAGGATTATATTTTAGCACATGTGTAATGTATTAGACAGAGGTCAGATTGCAAACGCACAAAGCCAGAATGATCAGCTAACTTGATGGCCCCAGAGATTTTTGATGTGGATGTAACAATGGTAACAATATCATAATTGGATATAAGACATTTTCCGTGAAAATAGCACCACATCTTTATGCTACAAACATAATTACAATCGTCTGGTTCGTCATTCATTATTCAACCGTCGTTCATTAAAGAATATCCGCGTCCATAACCCAAATACCTATTCCATATTACAGCATAGCACCAACTTCAAAAAGACAAGGGCGAGTGAGTGAGTAGTAGGTTTTAACGTCATCATAGTATACATAGACTAATTTCCTGCAAGAGAGAAGCGGTCAAGACATGATGATGTTCCAAAAATATCAAATCCGTGTCGCTGATCAGTAATCTTAATCCATATGATGCATCTCAGTCACGCTTTGTGTCTGTTCAGATGAACACCGTGAGGATGTTGAAGAACATGGGTTCATACGTCCTCTAACTCCGGGTTAAACTAAATTAGACACAAGTTACGAAACGTAACGCCATAGATCTTGCATGCTACTCTAGTATTTTACCATTAGCATGCGACATACATCGCCAAATTTGAGAAAGTTTGAGTGGAGGCGTTGGTGGTATGACTCTGTTTTATAAGCTTATGCAATAATGTTTTGTGACGTTCGATAGGCAAGATCATGCTCAGCGCGATAGGCAAGATCGGGAATACTAATTTTGATTCGAAATATGTTTTTGTACGTCAGTCAGTTTCCAGACATGTAGTGATGATATGGGTCCACCAACCGGCTGGTATGTTCCGTTGATCTCTGACAAAAGATGACGGGAACAATATGCTGCTACACAAATGAATCGCTTGGTTTTCTCCGGGTCGAGGGACTTGAAAGGCTATGCTATGCTGTCGGTTGATCATCCTCGGTGTCCATACCATTCGACTATCGAGAGTTCGATGGAGAACTGCAGCTCAAATAGACTGTAGGCGTCAGATTCGACATGCAACATTCAGCCGTCGTCCAAAGCGGAATTTCCGCATTAATAAACAAAATTTCTTTCACGCTCAACAGAGAACCATTTCTAAGAGAGAGAGAGAGAGAGAGAGAGAGAGAGAGAATTAAGGTTTAACGTCACATTCAGCAATATTTCAGCTATATAGCGACGATCAAACAAAATTCTAAGTATTCAAGTTAATAACTCCGTAAACTAATGCATTAAAAACATGTAAATACATTAAAATTTATACAACAAACCGATCTCTTTCAAATAATCTAAAATACAATCTTCTTTTACTCGACTAAAAATATCTTCTAAGTATTCAAGTCAACAAGGACCATTTCTAAGCATATAGTTGAAACGACAGAAAACACAAATGAACAAAGAGCTCAATGCCGATTTCTATAGATGTAAGTAAGCGTATTTCAGAAGTGCTGCCAGACGACAGTGGACAACACATGGTCATTGTAGATGTGGCGTTTCCCCCACGCGTTCGATACATAGCATGTAAATCACCGCATTTATTGACACTGCAGTAATTTGAGTCGTTAATTGTCGCTGGTTTAGGCTAACATGATCTATACGCATTCTCCTGGAAAAATAAATGTACTTTAACCCAGTGCATACGTCAAATATTCCATTGTCACCCGAAGAGCAGAAGAGATGAGAAAGTTTTCACTGCGACTAGAAATTTTTGTCGTGGTTTCACAATTACCATCTTCATTCTGTGCCGCATGGTATCCAGCCGTTAACCATTCTTTTCTTCGTGCATCTACGGATTTCACAATTGTCTGAAGATATTCATTCCCTTGTTTTAGCAGCACCTCAAATGATTCGATTCGCGTAAGATTTTTTTATCGCGTTGTATAGAACTGTTATCGCGACGAGAGAGAGAGAATTAAGGTTTAATGTCGCGTTCATCATTATTTCAGCTATATAGCAACGATCAAACAAAATTCTAAGTATTCAAGTTAATAACTCCGTTAATACATTAAAATTTATACAACAAACCGATCTCTTTCAAATAATCTAAAATACAATCTTCTTTTACTCGACTAAAAATATCTTCCAAACTAGCTGCTCGATAAAAGTTATCTCTTACAATCTTAAACTCTATACATTCCATAAGAATGTGTTTCACCGTGAGATCTTCGTGGCATGGAATACACCTTGGGACTGGCCCTTTTTCAGCAAATGCTCGTGAGTTAATCGTGTAGGCCGATTCTACATCGTCTAATCATGGCTTGGTCGAAATGTTTCTGGCTGTTCAGATGAGTATAGTCTACAGTTTTTTGAACTCGTGAAGTTTGTTATTATCCATAGCATCCTACAAAGATTGAAACAACTTTCTCACATAAGCACAGATAGATGGTCTGAAATCACTGTATGGGATTCCAACAGGATCAACCTCATCATCTAGGGCTGCTTTAGCTATTTTATGAGCTTCAGTATTACCTTTGATGTCAACGTGACCGAGTACCCAACAAAACAAAATATCAATCTGTTGATCAAATTTAGTCATGTATTTGTAGAATATTCAAGATGGTACGTGGGATGAGTTGAATTTCCACTTTGAATCGCTTGAAGGCATGACAGTCAATCTGAGAATATGACATCTTTCTTTTACCTGGTAGTCGATAGGTTTCAGTTTTGGAACTAAAGATCGTAGCACATGCTACTCACTCACCATCTTTAAAACCATCTGTATAAATAGCCTGATGCGATCTGTATTTCTCTCTTAGTAGACCAAATTCGTGTGTATACACAAGCTGGCTGCCTTTTTATATTTCGTCAGCGTAATATCTACTTCTGGTTTTGTTAGCTACCACTTTGGGGTTGGCAAGAGCTTGTTGGGAAAAATTTGATAAAGCTTCATACCAGCTGCTACAATGTGTGGTTTCATACGAATACGGTTTCTTTAAATAGAAATCAACGTACTGAGGTTTGAAAACACAGTTATATGCAGGATTTGAGTGTCATTGTATCATCCATTCTTTATCGTTACCAGACTTCGAATTAAAGGTCCGTTCAAACATGTAAAATGCCAGTAAAGCAAATCTGATGCCACGATACTGTATGTGAAGGGGATGTTATGTCGTTTGTGAAAGTTGTCATGTTTATTTTTGTAAAGTGAGGGACAAGTTGTTTGCGACGTTTATTATTTGCCATTTCACTTTCTGGATAACTCGTGGGACTATACACACTGTAAAACTCCTGGCTTGAGAGCTCCATATTTCGACAATTATGGGATATCAAATACATAAATATCGCCGATGGCAAATAAAACTGACAGACATCCGTGGCGGCAAGTTCTTTGCGTGGCTGTTTGCTCTTGAACTAGCATGAAGTGATGCTTCACTGTCCTAAAACATGCACCTCGTTTTCAATGCCGCATACTTCAAGGCTGCCAAACATAGTACAATTACGCATCATAGTTTTTTTTACATTTTTTAACGCGACTCCTGGTGTTAGCTTGGCTGAGGATAACGGAAAAAATGAATGAGGTTATCAGGATGAGGTAATATAGGTACCGTTGAGGCAATAGTTCAAATACCTGGTGCAATGCCCGTGGGAAGCGCTTTCCAATGGTTTGGTTCGAAACTTTTCCCGTCGTAAGACTGCATAACTTTGCTCACGTTCTACGGACTGCATTGTGGAACTCCGGTCAATATCATACATTATATTACGTGTAAGGCTAATCCCGCAAGACTTATTTCCATAGTTCATGCATGCAAGTCGCGGTAGCTCAAACTAACAAAAAGACAGGGTTCATGCTCGCAAGTCGCGTCGCGGTACCTCATTCCAGAAAAAAGGACACGACGGCCGTGGCATTTATTTTATCATGGAATCAAATACTTTCAACACGTCCACCAAAAACGTATTTCTAATTCGGAGCAATCATAGCATAAGAAGTAATAATAAAACAAACGAAACGAATTGCTTAACACCAATTTGCAGGTAGGCGTTTTTTGCAAGACGTTTGTAGACAATACAGGAGGGATGGACAGATGCTTATCTCATCCGCACAATATTCACCGAATATGACCTTTACCTTTTACCTTTTAAAAAACTGTCTAGGACAGTTCAATCAATGTTTAAGAGGATTTTATTCTTGAATTTTAATTACAAAACCGTCCTGCGCCTGGGAACGATTCCTCAATGATTTCAGTAAAATATCCTGTATCATTTTCTCAACGAACGGCCAAATAATGCAATTCCCTAATGTGACTGTGGTAAACCCCTATGCTTGGCGAGGAACACGTTAACGCAGGTAAATTAGCATATTCAATCATATAATCCACTGTAACATACTCGAATTACCAATCGTACATTTTATAAAGAATCCTCGCATTATTGCGAAATCAACACAGTATCTGATCAGGAAGTCGGTACAACGTACGAAGCAAGCTAGACAACGTACAGAACAACAAAAACGGAGTATTACTTCAATAACATTTCAACCATGCTGAACCATTTTTCAGTTGAATTAAAGCTGAGCGGTGACACATGAGGGCATGGTCATAACTTCAACACTGCGGAAGGTACGTTCGGTTCAACTGTGAACGTAGCTTTTTCTGTCTTCTTTTCGCTCCTGGGTTCCATGTGACAGAATTAATCCAACGACCGTCAATATCAATGCACGTACTTGTAAGCAAGAAATGAGTGGATATAGTTAAAAACTCGATGAATGGTGTCTGAACGTCCATAGGAAGGTTTGATTTACTGTAAGGCTATACTACTGTATGGAAGATTGTCTAATATATCAATTCGACCAAAATGTCAAACACGCACGATTATTGTCTGCCAGAACGACTGCATGAATGATATCTCTTGCATGTTGTAGAGCTAAAGAATGCTTTATGGCATCCGACACTAAATATATCTACGTTCAGTTTTCTTGAACACAGATACTATTAATGAACTTAGACGGTCAATAAGGTCCTGATGAGGGATTGTAGTATAAAGAGTCGAGAAATCCCATGTGGATACATGCCAATATGGTATGTGACCTTTAGCATCAAGTTCTTCCGTAAGACATTTTGAGTTTTTCAATATCCACATACATTCAACGCCAGCGTTTTTAGAAATAGTGGCGCAATACCTTTCCCAAAATGTTTTTACCTTCTGAAGGGCCCTCGTCAACAGGGTTGAAAGAAGCTTGGTGGTGCAGCTTCTAGAACCAGCTATGAATCTAGCTTTGTATGGTGATTTATGCATTTTGGGGGTCCAGTATACTTTTGGTATATCATTATGTTTGGTTGGAATACAAATACCTCTTTCCTTGAGAAACGTTTTGGGATTGTTAAGTAAATCTTCCAGAGTAAATGCAGTTTGAGAGTAAGTAGACGTATTTGATGACGAACAACACGTCCCATTGAAGCACTTTCCAATGCTTTGGTTCGAAACTGTTCCAGTCGTAAGACTTCATAACTTTGCTCACATTCCACGGACTGCATTGTGGAACTTCGGTAAATATCATGCATTACATTACGTGTAAGACTAATCCCGCAAGATTTATTTTCATGGTTCATGCACGCAAGCCGCCGTACCTCATCCTAAAAAAAGACAAGGTTCATGCTCGCAAGCCGCGGTACCTCATCCTAAAAAAAGACAAGCCGCGGTACCTCATGCTCGCAAGCCGCGGTACCTCATCCTAAAAAAAGACAAGGTTCATGCTCGCAAGCCGCGGTACCTCATCCTAAAAAAAGACAAGGTTCATGCTCGCAAGCCGCGGTACCTCATCCTAGAAAAAGGACACGACGGACTTTGTCATTTATTTTATCATGGAATCAAATACTTTCAACACGTCCACCAAAAACGTATTTCTAATTCCGAACAATCATAGGATAAAAAGTAATACTAAAACAAACAAAACGAATTGCTGAACACCAATTTGCAGGTAGGCGTTTTCTGCAAGAAGTTTGCAGACAATACAGGAGTGATGGACAGATGCTTATCTCATCCGCACAATATTCACCGAATATGACCTTTACCTTCTTGAATTTTAATTACAAAACTGTCCTGTGCCTGGGAACGATTCTCCAATGATTTCAGTAAAATATCCTGTATCATTTTCTCAACGAACGACTAAATAATGCAATTCCCTAATGTGATTGTGGTAAACCCCTGTGTTTGGCGAGGAACACGTTAACGCAGGTAAATTAGCATATTAATCAGATAATCCACTGTAACATACTCGAACGACAAATCGTACATCTGTAAAGAATCCTCGCATTATTGCGAAATCAACACAGTATCTGATCAGGAAGTCGGTACAACGTACGAAGCAAGCTAGACAACGTACAGAACAACAACACCGGAGTATTACTTCATTAATATTTCAACCATGCTGAACAATTTTTCAGTTGAATTGAAGCTGAGCGGCGACACGTGAGAGCATGGTCATAACTTCAACACTGCGGAAGGTACGTTCGGTTCAACTGTGAACGTAGCTTTTTCCGTCTTCTCTTCGCTCCTGAGTTCCAACGACCGTCAATATCAATGCACGTACTTGTAAGCAAGAAATGAGTGGATATAGTTAAAAACTCGATGAATGGTGTCTGAACGTTCATAGGAAGGTTTGATTTACTGTAAGGCTATACTACTGTATGGAAGATTGTCTAATATATCAATTCGATCAAAATGTCAAACACGCACGATTATTGTCTGCCAGAACGACAGTCCAGATTAGATTAGATTAGATTAGATTTTATTCACCAAATAACCATGGAGAAATACATATTCAGTGACAGTCATATAAGGGGAAGAAAACAAATATATATATTATTTATATGACAACATGAGATCGACAGTTGTAGAAATGTGGATGGCGGGAATAAAGCCCAGATGGGCTTGTTCTATCCCTAGATATTTAACTAAATAGGTTGAGCGAATGTAATAGGTGAGTTGAGCCAAAAAAACTGATGCGATGTGTACACATCTTAATACGAAGGATCATCAAAATTGACAACATTTTTTCAAGAAGATAGGATTTAACCTTTGACTTGAAGAGTGACGATGAATCAATTACTTTTAAGTCAGAGGGAAGTTTGTTCCATTCCCGAGGACCTGAGCACTTGAGAGTGTAATAAGATAAGTTGGAATAGTGAAATGGTCTGTAGAGATTGATGTTACAGGTTCTTGTTTGATGTTGGTGGATAGCATATTGCCTGGTGAAGTAGGTCTGGTAGGTGTTTGGTAATTGGTCAAGGTTATACCAAAACTTGTGGACATGACGTAAGCAAGAATATCGGTTCAGTTGAAGAAGTGGCAAAATTTGCAGCGAGAAGAAAATTGAAAGTGTATGATCACGTTTATTGGAAAGTGATATAATCCTTACAGCACGCTTTTGTAGTAGAAACAACGGATTTAGATGGCTTAAGTACGTATTTCCCCACAGAATATTTCCGTACGTTAAATAAGGAAAGATCAGAGAGTAATATAATATGTAAAGTGTTTTCTTATTTATAGAGTTTTTTTATGTGATTAATTATACCTATGTTTCTTGACACCTTCCTGCAAATATAATCTATATGATTTGTCCAATTCAGAACATCATTAGGGGGCAAGGGATCAGAGGTACTTTTACATTTTATTAACATATATTTGGTTTTCTTAACGTTCAGAGATAGACGGTTAGAAGAAAACCAGTTATGGAGTTTGTCCAGTTCGTTAGACACGGTGTCTATGAGATCCATGATGTTTTTACCCGAGAGTACAACGCTAGTGTCGTCTGCAAAAAGGATATTCATGAGTAAATCAGAAACTTTATCGATATCACTGATATACAAGAGGAAAAGAAGCGGCCCGAGGGTGGATCCTTGCGGCACACCGCACGTAATTAATTCAGAAGAGGATAATGCATTATTATATGAAACACGTTGTTGTCTGTTTGAGAGATAGCTTTTAAGCCAATTATTTGATGGGCCCCTGAAACCGTAATGATTTAGTTTCGACAGGAGAATATTATGGTTTACCGTATCGAAAGCCTTCGATAAATCAAGAAAGGTGACGATGCTAAATTCTTTTGCCTCCTTTGCCATAGCTAGCCTATCAAATAGATAGCAGGCAGCAAGGGCTGTAGAATGATTTTCCCTAAAACCATACTGGCTCGGAGAGATAAAATTATTGTTGTCTAAAAAATTTGTGATCATATTTGCTGCAAGTTTTTCAAGAATTTTGCTGAGGCACGGAAGGACAGAAATTGGTCGATAGTTATCAAGAGAATTAATATCTCCAGATTTGTAGACCGGAGTTACTTTAGCTGCCTTTAGAGAGTTAGGAACAATACCTTCAGTAAAGGACAGATTGAAAATGTGACAAAGAGGGTAAGAAATAGAGTCAGAAACTAGTTTTACTGAGGACATGCGTATACCATCCAACCCCGGTGCAGCTGATTTCATGCTCATTACAGTAGATTGTACATCACAGGGGTGCACAGTGGAAAACGTGAAGTTTTTTGAAATAGGAGTGCCTAAGTATTCATCGAATTTTTTTGTTGTGTTTGGAATTTTTGAATCTAATTTTGAGGCGACGGTGTTAAAGTGTTCGTTGAATTTTTCAGAAATTAGTTGACTATCTGAGGTTTCCGTTGCATTTATATTTATAGACTGAGGAACGGTCGAAGTTTTTTTACGGTGCATTAGCTGGTTCAGAATTCTCCATGTTCCTTTAATGTCGTGATGGTGTTCGTTAAATTTTATTTCGAAATACGTTTTCCTAGAATGGCGAATTAAATTATTTAACTTGTTCCTATACTTTTGGTAAGTTTTACGAGAGTCGCAGTCCTGGTTAATTAATTGAAATCTGTATAAGCGGTTTTTTTCGTGGATAGATGTTAAAATGCCGTAAGTTATACATGGCTTGATGACTCTACTTTGTTTTGCTGTTTTTAATGTTACAACTGGAAAGCAGTCATTATATACCTGGTTAAATTTCCCCAGAAATAAGTCTAGTGCGCAATCAGTATCATTTGCAACATTGCTGACATCTTTCCAGTCTGTATTACTAATTGTTGTCGTGAAGATCTCTTTCTGTTCGGAAGTAATTTTACGAAAGGAGATATTTTGTACTGGATACCTGTTGTGTGGATGTGGTTTTAGAATGTGAAAGATGGGGAAGTGGTCTGTTATTTCAGTTATAAATATGCCAGAAAGAAGATTTTCTTCGTGAAAATTTAGAAAAATGTTGTCAATTAATGTGGCAGATCGGGACTGGACCCGAGTTGGTTTAGTTATCTGGGAAAAGAAATAATTAGATTTCAAGTTTTCAAGAAAAGTTTGGCATGGACTATGACGATCGGTTTTAAATAAATCTACGTTAAAGTCTCCCATTAAGATACTCCATATTTCGACAATTATGGGATATCAAATACATAAATATCGGCGATGGCAAATAAAACTGACAGACATCCGTGGCGGCAAGTTCTTTGCGTGGCTGTTTGCTCTTGAACTAGCATGAAGTGATGCTTCACTGTCCTAAAACATGCACCTCGTTTTCAATGCCGCATACTTCAAGGCTGGCAAACATAGTACAATTACGCATCATAGTTTTTTTTACATATTTTAACGCGACTCCTGGTGTTAGCTTGGCTGAGGATAACGGAAAAAATGAATGAGGTTATCAGGATGAGGTAATATAGGTACCGTTGAGGCAATAGTTCAAATACCTGGTGCAATGCCCGTGGGAAGCGCTTTCCAATGGTTTGGTTCGAAACTTTTCCCGTCGTAAGACTGCATAACTTTGCTCACGTTCTACGGACTGCATTGTGGAACTCCGGTCAATATCATACATTATATTACGTGTAAGGCTAATCCCGCAAGACTTATTTCCATAGTTCATGCATGCAAGTCGCGGTAGCTCAAACTAACAAAAAGACAGGGTTCATGCTCGCAAGTCGCGTCGCGGTACCTCATTCCAGAAAAAAGGACACGACGGCCGTGGCATTTATTTTATCATGGAATCAAATACTTTCAACACGTCCACCAAAAACGTATTTCTAATTCGGAGCAATCATAGCATAAGAAGTAATAATAAAACAAACGAAACGAATTGCTTAACACCAATTTGCAGGTAGGCGTTTTTTGCAAGACGTTTGTAGACAATACAGGAGGGATGGACAGATGCTTATCTCATCCGCACAATATTCACCGAATATGACCTTTACCTTTTACCTTTTAAAAAACTGTCTAGGACAGTTCAATCAATGTTTAAGAGGATTTTATTCTTGAATTTTAATTACAAAACCGTCCTGCGCCTGGGAACGATTCCTCAATGATTTCAGTAAAATATCCTGTATCATTTTCTCAACGAACGGCCAAATAATGCAATTCCCTAATGTGACTGTGGTAAACCCCTGTGCTTGGCGAGGAACACGTTAACGCAGGTAAATTAGCATATTCAATCATATAATCCACTGTAACATACTCGAATTACCAATCGTACATTTTATAAAGAATCCTCGCATTATTGCGAAATCAACACAGTATCTGATCAGGAAGTCGGTACAACGTACGAAGCAAGCTAGACAACGTACAGAACAACAAAAACGGAGTATTACTTCAATAACATTTCAACCATGCTGAACCATTTTTCAGTTGAATTAAAGCTGAGCGGTGACACATGAGGGCATGGTCATAACTTCAACACTGCGGAAGGTACGTTCGGTTCAACTGTGAACGTAGCTTTTTCTGTCTTCTTTTCGCTCCTGGGTTCCATGTGACAGAATTAATCCAACGACCGTCAATATCAATGCACGTACTTGTAAGCAAGAAATGAGTGGATATAGTTAAAAACTCGATGAATGGTGTCTGAACGTCCATAGGAAGGTTTGATTTACTGTAAGGCTATACTACTGTATGGAAGATTGTCTAATATATCAATTCGACCAAAATGTCAAACACGCACGATTATTGTCTGCCAGAACGACTGCATGAATGATATCTCTTGCATGTTGTAGAGCTAAAGAATGCTTTATGGCATCCGACACTAAATATATCTACGTTCAGTTTTCTTGAACACAGATACTATTAATGAACTTAGACGGTCAATAAGGTCCTGATGAGGGATTGTAGTATAGAGAGTCGAGAAATCCCATGTGGATACATGCCAATATGGTATGTGACCTTTAGCATCAAGTTCTTCCGTAAGACATTTTGAGTTTTCAATATCCACATACATTCAACGCCAGAGTTTTTAGAAATAGTGGCGCAATACCTTTCCCAAAATGTTTTTACCTTCTGAAGGGCCCTCGTCAACAGGGTTGAAAGAAGCTTGGTGGTGCAGCTTCTAGAACCAGCTATGAATCTAGCTTTGTATGGTGATTTATGCATTTTGGGGGTCCAGTATACTTTTGGTATATCATTATGTTTGGTTGGAATACAAATACCTCTTTCCTTGAGAAACGTTTTGGGATTGTTAAATAAATCTTCCAGAGTAAATGCAGTTTGAGAGTAAGTAGACGTATTTGATGACGAACAACACGTCCCATTGAAGCACTTTCCAATGCTTTGGTTCGAAACTGTTCCAGTCGTAAGACTTCATAACTTTGCTCACATTCCACGGACTGCATTGTGGAACTTCGGTAAATATCATGCATTACATTACGTGTAAGACTAATCCCGCAAGATTTATTTTCATGATTCATGCACGCAAGCCGCCGTACCTCATCCTAAAAAAAGACAAGGTTCATGCTCGCAAGCCGCGGTACCTCATCCTAAAAAAAGACAAGGTTCATGCTCGCAAGCCGCGGTACCTCATCCTAAAAAAAGACAAGGTTCATGCTCGCAAGCCGCGGTACCTCATCCTAAAAAAAGACAAGGTTCATGCTCGCAAGCCGCGGTACCTCATCCTAGAAAAAGGACACGACGGACTTTGTCATTTATTTTATCATGGAATCAAATACTTTCAACACGTCCACCAAAAACGTATTTCTAATTCCGAACAATCATAGGATAAAAAGTAATAGTAAAACAAACAAAACGAATTGCTGAACACCAATTTGCAGGTAGGCGTTTTCTGCAAGAAGTTTGCAGACAATACAGGAGTGATGGACAGATGCTTATCTCATCCGCACAATATTCACCGAATATGACCTTTACCTTCTTGAATTTTAATTACAAAACTGTCCTGTGGCTGGGAACGATTCTCCAATGATTTCAGTAAAATATCCTGTATCATTTTCTCAACGAACGACTAAATAATGCAATTCCCTAATGTGATTGTGGTAAACCCCTGTGTTTGGCGAGGAACACGTTAACGCAGGTAAATTAGCATATTAATCAGATAATCCACTGTAACATACTCGAACGACAAATCGTACATCTGTAAAGAATCCTCGCATTATTGCGAAATCAACACAGTATCTGATCAGGAAGTCGGTACAACGTACGAAGCAAGCTAGACAACGTACAGAACAACAACACCGGAGTATTACTTCATTAATATTTCAACCATGCTGAACAATTTTTCAGTTGAATTGAAGCTGAGCGGCGACACGTGAGAGCATGGTCATAACTTCAACACTGCGGAAGGTACGTTCGGTTCAACTGTGAACGTAGCTTTTTCCGTCTTCTCTTCGCTCCTGAGTTCCAACGACCGTCAATATCAATGCACGTACTTGTAAGCAAGAAATGAGTGGATATAGTTAAAAACTCGATGAATGGTGTCTGAACGTTCATAGGAAGGTTTGATTTACTGTAAGGCTATACTACTGTATGGAAGATTGTCTAATATATCAATTCGATCAAAATGTCAAACACGCACGATTATTGTCTGCCAGAACGACAGTCCAGATTAGATTAGATTAGATTAGATTTTATTCACCAAATAACCATGGAGAAATACATATTCAGTGACAGTCATATAAGGGGAAGAAAACAAATATATATATTATTTATATGACAACATGAGATCGACAGTTGTAGAAATGTGGATGGCGGGAATAAAGCCCAGATGGGCTTGTTCTATCCCTAGATATTTAACTAAATAGGTTGAGCGAATGTAATAGGTGAGTTGAGCCAAAAAAACTGATGCGATGTGTACACATCTTAATACGAAGGATCATCAAAATTGACAACATTTTTTCAAGAAGATAGGATTTAACCTTTGACTTGAAGAGTGACGATGAATCAATTACTTTTAAGTCAGAGGGAAGTTTGTTCCATTCCCGAGGACCTGAGCACTTGAGAGTGTAATAAGATAAGTTGGAATAGTGAAATGGTCTGTAGAGATTGATGTTACAGGTTCTTGTTTGATGTTGGTGGATAGCATATTGCCTGGTGAAGTAGGTCTGGTAGGTGTTTGGTAATTGGTCAAGGTTATACCAAAACTTGTGGACATGACGTAAGCAAGAATATCGGTTCAGTTGAAGAAGTGGCAAAATTTGCAGCGAGAAGAAAATTGAAAGTGTATGATCACGTTTATTGGAAAGTGATATAATCCTTACAGCACGCTTTTGTAGTAGAAACAACGGATTTAGATGGCTTAAGTACGTATTTCCCCACAGAATATTTCCGTACGTTAAATAAGGAAAGATCAGAGAGTAATATAATATGTAAAGTGTTTTCTTATTTATAGAGTTTTTTTATGTGATTAATTATACCTATGTTTCTTGACACCTTCCTGCAAATATAATCTATATGATTTGTCCAATTCAGGGGGCAAGGGATCAGAGGTACTTTTACATTTTATTAACATATATTTGGTTTTCTTAACGTTCAGAGATAGACGGTTAGAAGAAAACCAGTTATGGAGTTTGTCCAGTTCGTTAGACACGGTGTCTATGAGATCCATGATGTTTTTACCCGAGAGTACAACGCTAGTGTCGTCTGCAAAAAGGATATTCATGAGTAAATCAGAAACTTTATCGATATCACTGATATACAAGAGGAAAAGAAGCGGCCCGAGGGTGGATCCTTGCGGCACACCGCACGTAATTAATTCAGAAGAGGATAATGCATTATTATATGAAACACGTTGTTGTCTGTTTGAGAGATAGCTTTTAAACCAATTATTTGATGGGCCCCTGAAACCGTAATGATTTAGTTTCGACAGGAGAATATTATGGTTTACCGTATCGAAAGCCTTCGATAAATCAAGAAAGGTGACGATGCTAAATTCTTTTGCCTCCTTTGCCATAGCTAGCCTATCAAATAGATAGCAGGCAGCAAGGGCTGTAGAATGATTTTCCCTAAAACCATACTGGCTCGGAGAGATAAAATTATTGTTGTCTAAAAAATTTGTGATCATATTTGCTGCAAGTTTTTCAAGAATTTTGCTGAGGCACGGAAGGACAGAAATTGGTCGATAGTTATCAAGAGAATTAATATCTCCAGATTTGTAGACCGGAGTTACTTTAGCTGCCATTAGAGAGTTAGGAACAATACCTTCAGTAAAGGACAGATTGAAAATGTGACAAAGAGGGGAAGAAATAGAGTCAGAAACTAGTTTTACTGAGGACATGCGTATACCATCCAACCCGGTGCAGCTGATTTCATGCTCATTATAGTAGATTGTACATCACAGGGGTGCACAGTGGAAAACGTGAAGTTGTTTGAAATAGGAGTGCCTAAATATTCATCGAATTTTTTTGTTGTGTTTGGAATTTTTGAATCTAATTTTGAGGCGACGGTGTTAAAGTGTTCGTTGAATTTTTCAGAAATTAGTTGACTATCTGAGGTTTCCGTTGCATTTATATTTATAGACTGAGGAACGGTCGAAGTTTTTTTACGGTGCATTAGCTGGTTCAGAATTCTCCATGTTCCTTTAATGTCGTGATGGTGTTCGGTAAATTTTATTTCGAAATACGTTTTCCTAGCACGGCGAATTAAATTATTTAACTTGTTCTTATACTTTCGGTAAGTTTTACGAGAGTCGCAGTCCTGGTTAATTAATTGACATCTGTATAAGCGGTTTTTTTCGTGGATAGATGTTAAAATGCCGTAAGTTATACATGGCTTGATGAATCTACTTTGTTTTGCTGTTTTTAATGTTACAACTGGAAAGCAGTCATTATATACCTGGTTAAATTTCCCCAGAAATAAATCTAGTGCGCAATCAGTATCATTTGCAACATTGCTGACATCTTTCCAGTCTGTATTACTAATTGTTGTCGTGAAGATCTCTTTCTGTTCGGAAGTAATTTTACGAAAGGAGATATTTTGTACTGGATACCTGTTGTGTGGATGTGGTTTTAGAATGTGAAAGATGGGGAAGTGGTCTGTTATTTCAGTTATAAATATGCCAGAAAGAAGATTTTCTTCGTGAAAATTTAGAAAAATGTTGTCAATTAATGTGGCAGATCGGGACTGGGCCCGAGTTGGTTTAGTTATCTGGGAAAAGAAATAATTAGATTTCAAGTTTTCAAGAAAAGTTTGGGATGGACTATGACGATCGGTTTTAAATAAATCTACGTTAAAGTCTCCCATTAAGATACATTTGTTTTTCTCTTTTTGAAGCGATTGTAGTATTAGCATAAGCTTTTCATTAAAACTGTTAAGGTTTTTTCCTGGAGGACGGTAGAGAATACACACAAGATACTTGCAAGATGTATGGTTGATTTCAACAAAGAGAGACTCATATTCACCACTCTCGTCAGTACATGTCAAGTCTTCTCTGAGCTTGCATGTTTGTATCCTCTCATCAATGAAGATAACTAGACCCCCACCCTTTTTTCTACATCTAGAGGAGAAGTATGGTTTATAGCCAGGTATGTCGATAAACGATTCAGTAGTAGCTTCAACCAGCTTTCAGAGAAACCTAAGACCGAGAATTTGTAATTTAAGTTATGCAGGAAACCGGTTATCTCTATTTGATGTTTTAGCAGACTCCTTGCATTCAAATGTAAGAAAGAAGGTGATTCGTCAATATCGGGGATATTTCCTGCATGGTCATTGAAAGATCGACCAGTATAGTAATTGGATTGATGGGTGGCGATGCTATTCCAATGCGATATTTCATATTCATTGTCATCTATGTTTGTTGCACTATGTTCGATATCGTTCAATATGATTGGATTGAAGCACATGTTCTCGATTTCATTTAAAGTCAGGTCAGTGTGTGATCTGCTTGTACTATCAGTTGATTCTGGAATATGGTTCTCGTTGTAAAATGGAAGGTACGGCATGAGGTTCGGGAGTGGAGCGCCCTCAGAGCAGATTTGATTATCCATTATCGTTTAGGTCATTAATAGAGGCAACGCTAAGCATATATGGAAAGAAACACAACATATATACACAACAACAAGAATATACGACATATATACAATAAATGGAGTAACATGAACAGTTGCGCATTACTGTGTGCGTGCTGTGGTACACGGCAGATAGATACCACTTAGTGATAAAGAAGTAGCAAATACTGCAGAGATTGATCAATAACACATCCACAAAGAGCCACAATTTTTTTTTGGCTCAGGAAATACATGTAAACAGGGTGGCCTATTTGTAAAGTTCATTTGAGATGTTAGTCAGAATTTCATAACCTCTATGCTAAACTTGGATGGAGTTTGGGTAGAGTTGTATTGAATATATAACATTTGTATGGTGAACTTGCAGGTCAAAAAAAGAATACAAAAATCAAAATACAGCAGACAAAAGTGTTGAATATACAGTCCTTGCAGTAAAAGAATACACAAATCAAAATATAGTAGAAAAAGAAAAGAGAATAAAATAGATGCATGAATTATCCAATAGCTAAATTTAGATTTCCAGTATTTCAATTGGATAGAGATGTGTTGGATTCACAGTGGGTATTGGATATATTTATAGTGATAAGGCTTGACGGACAAAGGATGGTCAGACAAATTCAACAAGAAGGAGATACATGATTTTACTACTTTCAACTCCATGGCTTGAAAAACACATTTGAATACTGTATTTGTCAATTTAACATTTAACAACACTGTTTAGGTTCATCCCTCATGTAAGAACTCACGAGAAAGAGAGGACCACTGGGGTGGGTGGTGGGGAGAAAAAGGGAGGTAACCTGCGTAACGTACCTACATCACTTCAGCTGAGACTGTCTACAATTGTCAGCGTCACTACGTCACTCGAGAGAGACACTTTTTTATTGGTGTAATGTTCCTGTGTAACTTCAGGTGAGACCCCCTCTAAAATTGTTAGCGTCACTACGTCACTTCGGCCAGATACTTTTTTATTTACATAACGCTCCTGCGTAACGTGCACCCTCTCTAAAATTGGGAGCGTCATTACGTCACTGCGGACCGATACCTTTTTATTTGCATAACCTACCTGCATAAAGTCAGGTGAGACTCCCTCTGTAATTGTCAGCGTCACTACGTCACTTCGGACAGACACCTTTTTGTTTGCGTAACATTTCTGCGTTACTTCGCATGAGACTGTCTCTGAAATTGTCAGCATCACTACGTCATTTCAGACAGACACCTTTTTAGTTGCGTAACGTTTCTGCGTAACTTTGCGTGAGACTGTCTCTAAAATTGTCAGCAGCACTGCGTCATTTCGGACAGATATCGTCTTATTTGTGTAACGTACCTGCATCACTTTGATACTCTCTCTACAATTGTCAGTGTTACTTCACTTCGGACAGTTACCTTTTATTTGCGCAATGTAGCCTACCTGCATCAGTTCAGGTGAGACTCTCTCTAAACTTGTCAGTGTCACTACGTCACTCCAGATAGACACCTATTTATTTGCGTAACGTACCTGTGTAAATTCAGGTGAGACCCTCTCTAAAATTGTTAGCGTCACCACGTCACTTCGAACAAATACCTTTTTATTTGGATAACGTACCCGCGTTACTTCAGGTGAGACCCTCTCTAAAATTGTTTGCGTCACTACGTCACTCCGGACAGATTCAAAGCTGGTTAGGGAGGAATATTCATGTAGTCCACTGTCAAAGTGAGGTCAGGGAGGAATGTTTGTGTAGTCCAGTATCAGATTAGGTTTAATCATGCAACCCTGGGCCTGATTAACATGTTATATTGTAACCCTGGGCCTGATTAACATGTTATATTGTTTGGGAACCATATGAGTTTGAGAGCGCAATTGAGCAAATCATGATATACATTTCTGGGGGGGTTACAAAATCCTTCTCTAAACATGCTGAAACAAAGTAATGTGGCTAAATATCAATTTGCCAGATTGTATTGTAGAACATGTAACTGTTACGCTGCTGAATTCTTCTTTATGGTGCACTGCAGAAGTTCCCATTTTTACGACGTATTACACTATTACACCCGGGTTTTATGAGCAAAAATATCATTCATACGTGTGTGTCAAGATTTGCCTTTCGTAGACTACGGTTCCTAACAGTTCGGTCAACGTTTATTTTATTTTATTTTATACCGAAATATTTAAAATTGTCATTGTAAGTACATTTTATTGTAAGAGGCTACATTGACTTCACCTTATTATCGCCAAAAACAACGATTTTCAGCGAAATAACGCTCGAAAAAGGTGCTTTTTTTCGCTGTGTTCAGCATGGTCGTGTTCGGCTATCGGACCGCCATTTCGAAAGATCTAGGTCTCGGGGGAATCCTTGTTCTTTCTATAAATAGTCATTAATTTGATGGATGGCCAATGAAAACACGGGATGATGACGGATTTGGAAACGATAGAGGGATATCCCTTTCATAAAGCTGGAAGCAATGAATCTCGCGATTGGACAAAGCCATCACGTGGCCGAAATAAAGGTCATTCATTGGGCCAGACATTGTACTGGAAATTTTCCATAACAAAATGACGACGTAAAATGGCGACTGTCGCGGAGGAAGTTGACAGAATTATGTGAAAATAAAGTTTGTTGCGAGGATTCAACACTATGGAAAGATAAACTGTGCTTTTATACTTAAAATATACCAAAGAATCATATATTTTGATGGGGTTTTCCGTAAGTATTTTATATTTTCTGAGCGGCCTTCTCGGCGAGATTTTATGAAAATCTCCTCTCGCGGTATTTTTTTATTTTTTTTATTTCTTTCTCCCGATTTCGTTCTTCTAAGACAGCATATGAATTCTACCTCCAGACAATCAAGACAGACTTAGCTAACAATATACATATGGTTTTTATGAGGTTTCATGCATGGTAAATTTGAAAATATCGATTTTAGACAATGGTACGCGAAGACCGACAAGTTAGGGCCACTCTCCCGGGCCCCCCGCAGTCTACACTGCGGCCACTCTACCGGGCCCGCAGCAGCGTAACAGTTAAATTACTCAGAGAGCATACATGGGTTTTGTGCTGCAGCCAGTTTCACTATGCCTTGCCACGGTGTTGTGTATGGGTGCCTAACCTAAAATTTTAGACCAGGCCCTTTAAAGTCAATAATACTATAACCTTTCTTGGTTAACCCTCTCTGTACCGTATCGGTAAAATTGTACCGATAGAAATGTATTTCAATGATTGGCCGTCATTGGCATGCAAAAAAAAGAATTTCTAAATGAATATTTTCATCATATTGTATCTTGTTCGAAAGCTTGGGGTATTATCTTTGGAAGTATGTAGGCAATGATAAATATATCTCCTCTCCAATCATGGCCTTGAAAGTGTTGATACCAGCATGGAACTGTTCAAAATGCCGGTGCAGAGGGAGTTAAACAAATACCTGGATTTCAATTTGAACAGCCTATATATACCTGAATAGATGAGAAAAATTCCAAGAATAATATTCAGGCTAAAATATATGAAATAACACAGACATCTGTTTATGTTATTATTAATTTCACGACATCTACTCTAGTGGTTTATCATGTTATAAATGTATGTGAACTACACATGTAACAAGTATTACCGGTAACCTGTCACTTTTGAATTTCTATAGCATTTCTTGGTTCAACAAATAATACTTGAAATCCAGATGTAAGCATCCAGCCTACCACTTGATGAATACATGTAGTTTGTCTATTTGGAGTTCTATAGCATTTCTTGGTTAAACAATGTCCATCATTGAAATATAACTTCATATCTAGGGATGTCTTCTCTTTCGTGCAATGAAGATAGTCAAATGTTCTGATCGCTTTTCAGTTCAATGTTATACCTCTTTTGATCAAGTGATGAAAAGTTTATCAAGATTATTTTTCCCATTGATATAAGTTATCATGTGAAATGTACATGTAGTTTGCCCATGTGCAAAACTGTTCAGAGTGAAGTAGTGATGCTGAAAATTTTACAGGGAGTCTCACCTGCAGTTACGCAGGTAGGTTATGCAAATGAAAAGGTATCTGTCCGGAGTGACGTAGATATGCTGACAATTTTAAACAGGGTCTCACCTCAAGTTACACAGGTACGTTACGCAAATTAAAAGGTATCTGTCCGAAGTGACTTGGACCATTTTAGCGAGGGCCTCACATGAAGTGATGCAGTTACATTACGCAAATAGGAAGGTATCTGTCCGGAGTGAATAGTTACGCTGACAATTTTAGAGGGAGTTTCACCTGAAGTTACGCAGGTACCTTACGCAAATTAAAAGGTATCTGTCCGGAATGACGTAGTGACAATGACCATTTCAGAGAGAGTCTCACCTGAAATGACGCAGGTACGTTATGCAGATAAAAAGATATGTCCGGAGTGACGTAGATACGCTGACCATTTTAGACAGGGTCTCACCTGAAGTTACGCAGGTACATTGCGCAAATGTAAAGGTATCTGTCCGAAGTGACGTAATGACGCTGACAATTTCAGAGAAGGTCTCTCTTTAAGTGACGCAGTTACGTTACGCAAATAAAAAGGTATCTGTCCGAAGTGACGCAGTGACGCTGACAATTTTAGCGAGGGTCTCAAATGAAGTGATGCAGTTACGTTATGCAAATTAAAAGGTATCTTTCCGGAGTGACGCTGACCATTTCAGAGCGAGTCTCACCTGAAATGACGCTGGTACGTTGCGCAGATAAAAAGGTATCTGTCCGGAGTGATGTAGATACGCTGACAATTTTAGACAGGGTCTCACCTGAAGTTACGCAGGTACAGTACGCAAATAAAAAGGTATCTGTCCGAAGTGACGTAGTTACGCTGACAATTTCAGAGAAGGTCTCTCTTGAAGTGACGCAGTTACGTTACGCAAATAAAAAGGTATCTGTCCGAAGTGACGTAGTTACGCTGACAATTTCAGAGAAGGTCTCTGTTGAAGTGACGCAGTTACGTTACGTAAATAAAAAGGTATCTGTCCGAAGTGACGTAGTTACGCTGACAATTTTAGAGGGAGTCTCACCTGAAGTTACGCAGGTACGTTACGCAAATTAAAAGATATCTTTCCGGAGTGACGTAGTGACGCTGACCATTTCAGAAAGAGTCTCGGATGAAATGACGCAAGCATGTTACGCAAATAAAAAGGTATCTGTCCGGAGTGACGTAGATACGCTGACCATTTTAGACAGGGTCTCACCTGAAGTTATGCAGGCACATTATGCAAATGTAAAGGTATCTGTCCGAAGTGACGTAATGACGCTGACAATTTCAGAGAAGGTCTCTCTTTGAGTCACGCAGTTATGTTACGCAAATAAAAAGGTATCTGTCCGAAGTGACGCAGTGACGCTGACAATTTTAGCGAGGGTCTCAAATGAAGTGACGCAGTTACGTTACGCAAATTAAAAGCTATCTTTCCGGAGTGATGCTGACCATTTCAGAGCGAGTCTCACCTGAAATGACGCTGGTACGTTGCGCAGATAACAAGGCATCTGTCCGGAGTGACGTAGATACGCTGACAATTTTAGACAGGGTCTCACCCGAAGTTACGCAGGTACATTACGCAAATAAAAAGGTATTTGTCCGAAGTGACGTAGTTACGCTGACAATTTCAGAGAAGTTCTCTCTTGAAGTGACGCAGTTACGTTACGCAAATAAAAAGGTATCTGTCCGAAGTGACGTAGTTATGCTGACAATTTCAGAGAAGGTCTCTGTTGAAGTGACGCAGTTACGTTACGCAAATAAAAAGGTATCTGTCCGAAGTGACGTAGCTATGCTGACAATTTTAGAGGGAGTCTCACCTGAAGTTACGCAGGTACGTTACGCAAATTAAAAGGTATCTTTCCGGAGTGACGTAGTGACGCTGACCATTTCAGAGAGAGTCTCGGATGAAATGACGCAAGTACGTTACGCAAATAAAAAGGTATCTGTCCGAAGTGACGTGGTTACGCTGACAATTTCAGAGGTTTCTGTTGAAGTGACGCATTTACCTTACGCAAATAAAAAGGTATCTGTCCGAAGTGACGTAGTTACGCTGACAATTTTAGAGGGAGTCTGAACTGAAGTTATGCAGGTACATTACGTAAATTAAAAGGTATCTTTCCGGAGTGACGCTGACTATTTCAAAGAGAGTCTCGGATGAAATGACGCAAGTACGTTACGCAAATAAAAAGATATCTGTCCGAAGTGACGTAGTTACGCTGACAATTTTAGAGGTTTCTGTTGAAGTGACGCATTTACCTTACGCAAATAAAAAGTATCTGTCCGAAGTGACGTAGTTACGCTGACAATTTTAGAGGGAGTCTGAACTGAAATTATGCAGGTACATTACGTAAATTAAAAGGTATCTTTCCGGAGTGACGCTGGCTATTTCAAAGAGAGTCTCGGATGAAATGACGCAAGTACGTTACGCAAATAAAAAAGATATCTGTCCGAAGTGACGTAGTTACGCTGACAATTTTAGAGGTTTCTGTTGAAGTGACGCATTTACCTTACGCAAATAAAAAGGTATCTGTCCGAAGTGACGTAGTTACGCTGACAATTTTAGAGGGAGTCTGAACTGAAGTTATGCAGGTACATTACGCAAATTAGAAGGTATCTTTCCGGAGTGACGTAGTGACGCTGACCATTTCAGAGAGAGTCTCGGATGAAATGACGCAAGTATGTTACGCAAATTAAAACGTATCTTTCTGGAGTGACGTAGTGACGCTGACAATTTTAGAGGTTTCTGTCAAAGTGACGCATTTACCTCACGCAAATAAAAAGGTATCTGTCCGAAGTGACGTAGTTACGCTGACGATTTTAGAGGGAGTCTGAACTGAAGTTATGTAGGTACATTACGCAAATTAGAAGGTATCTGTCCGAAGTGACGTAGTGACGCACTGTATATCGGACTTGCCATCTTGTACATATATGCATAAACTCTCTCGTGACTGCTTACATGAAAGAATGACCACTGTTTAGCACAACACCCCAAAAAGACAAGTGCTTGATGCAGATATGCAGTGTTTTGGGTCAGGCATAAACAACAGGATGAAGTTTGATTAGATATGTGTTGGATTCACAGTCCTTGCAGTAAGAGAATACAAAAATCAAAATACAGTAAAAATACAGTAGATAAATAAATTATCCAATAGCTATGTTCAGATATGCATTTATGGTACATGTATCCTGTGACAAGTGGGCCTTATTGTGGGCATTGGATATACATTATGTAGTTATTATACAATTTACCAAGGGCCAACTAGATATAAATGTATTCAGACAATGTTCAATTAGGTCTACCAGTATATGTTACATATAGCCTATGACAAATAGTTTGGGCCTTTATTTTGGGCACTGGATATACTTTATATGGATTATTATTCAAATTACCAGTTTGATACACATATGTAGTGTTTCAGGTCAGACAAAATCAACAGGAAGAAGTTGGGTAGAGGTACATGAATTACATGGCTTTCAGCTCATATGGCTTGACCAACACATTTGTATAGTGTATTTTCCAAGTTGATACAAATATGTAATGTTTCAGGTCAGACAAAATCACAGGATGGAGTTTGGATATAGATTTGTTGGATTCGCAGTGAGTATTGAATATTTATAGTGACCATTGAGTATATTGTAAATATATTATGGTATAGAATTCTCTCATATGGAGTATGTTTCCTTGCAGTTGCAGTAAAGAAAAGGCTTGACCAACATGAATATTTGCTATGTGATAAGCAATTTAAACTCATCTGTTGGGTCACATTGTGATATAGTATATTGGAATGTGATAAGCAATTTAAACTCATCTGTTGGGTCACATTGTGATATAGTATATTGGAATGTGATCAGCAATTTAAACTCATCTGTTGGGTCATATTGTGATATAGTATATTGGAGAATTTAACCTCTAGATACAATGTTATGGACAATTTAACCTCTATGTACAGAGCATTGGACAAAGGAAAACATTTGTATAGTGTATATGACAATTTAACAAGGGCACTGATAGAGTTTTATTCATAGCTAAGATGGTGCTATAACTTCAGCACAGGAATATAAGTCTGGAATTATTATCCAAGGGGAGTAACTACTCAATTTTCACCTCTTTCCCCTCTATGAACAGTTTTCCTCCTGCAAGTCTTAATTTTTGGTTTTCATGGTAAGCCTTCTGCATTTGGGGTTGGGCTCTTTTCTTCAGAACATAATCAATGTGAGTCAGGTCTTCCATGACGTTAAACGGTAATCTGTCATCTGGTCCAGATTTCTGACTTTGGTGATTTCTGCGATAGTGCTTGTAATCAGCAATAATTTGATTTCGTATTTTCCTGTTATAGAATCGAGCCATTAGCTGCGGATGTGGCCTAGATGCTGTTGTTCGGCTGGATGGATGAGCCAGTTCAATGGAGGATTTCACATGCTCAAGATCTTTAAATGGCCCAAATTTATGTGAAATGAGAAATTCAGCAATCTTATTCTCATACACCTCACCGTCTAGAACCTCAATTCCGTCAAATCTAATGTTGTAAGACCTGGAGCGCCTTTCCGAAGTATTTAGTTGTTCTGTAATTCTTTCTTCCAGCTCAATTCGTGTCGCTCGTTCGTTTTCGAGTTCTTTTTTCAGCTGGGTCACATATTCGCGTACCGTATTCAGTGTTTCTGTAGTAGCCGTCAGTTCGCCTCGTAATTCAGCTATATTTACGATGATTTCATCTTTAACAGAACAGAGGACGTTGGTGAAGTGAGACGCTAATGCATTCATGGCACCAAATATAGCTACGTGCTCAGGGTTTGTGCACTCGGGCAGAAAGAACTCCGGTATGTCAGTTTCATCGTCGCCGCCATTTGCATTTTCATTTGAAGTCCTTGTTGTTCGGTAGATGGAAGATTTTTAGCTGTATTTGGCTTCGGTTGGTTCTTTTTCGTCTTGTCCTCCCTCGGCATAATGAAATGGTGAGTATACAGATGATTACTACCAAAATTTGCAGGCTACTTCACGTTTTTAAATATTAAATCGTGGTAAATATCGCCACCACAGGCTCAAGCCAACCTATAGCATGCGCATGCGTATCATATCCTGACATATAGCCTATGACAAATAGTTTGTGGCCAAGAGTTTCGTAACAATTTTAATGGAACGATCAGCATTAATAATCAGCATGTGTCGAAACCGGACGTGTTGGAGATGCACAGAATTCGTCCTCATCGAGTTAAACGGATCTAGGGTTATGTTTATGAAATAAAACTGGCTGTGTTTGAAACAGAGCAACCATAGTTCTCAAAGTTACAGACAACCCACAATCGTGTTGGTGTTAATAATCTCTATTATGAATTAGGTACTTTATAATTATGGATGTGGAAATTATTCATGAACGGCGGCAGGCTATCAAATATCGGATCTGACGCTTGCATTATGTGGCCAGGATTGACCAGTTAGAGAGAGAGAGAGAGAGAGAGAGAGAGAGAGAGAGAGAATTAAGGTTTAATGTCGCGTTCAGCAATATTTCAGCTATATAGCGACGATCAAACAAAATTCTAAGTATTCAAGCTGATAACTCAATAAAATAATGCATTAAAAACATGTAAATAAAATTTATACAACAAACCGATCTCTCTCAAATAATCTAAAATACAATCTTCCTTCAATCGACCAAAAAGATCTTCCAAAGTAGCTGCTCGATAAAAATTATCTCTTACAATCTTAAAATCTATACAGTCGATAAGAATATTTTCACCTTGAGATCTTCATGGCATGGAATACACCTTGGGACTGGCTCTTTTTTTCAGCAAATGCTCGTGAGTTAATCGTGTATGGCCGATTTTACAGCGTCTAATCATGGTTTGATCGAAACGTTTCTGGCTGTTCAGATGAGTATAGCCTACAATTTTTTGAGCTCGTGAAGTTTGTTATTATCCATAGCATCCCAGAAAGATTGAAACAACTTATTGCTGAATGCGACGTTAGACCTTAATTCTCTCTCTCTCTCTCCTAAGAATAATAAACTTCATGAGTTCAAAAAAACTGTAGGCTATACTCATCTGAACACCCAGAAACGTTTCGATTAAGCCATGATCAGGCGATGTAGAATCGGCCATACACGATTAACTCACGAAAACTTACTAGAAAAGAACCAGTCCCAAGGTGTATTCCATGCCACGAAAATCTCACAGTGAAACATATTCTTATCGACTGTATAGATTTTAAGATTGTAAGAGATTCTTTTTATCTTTTATCGAGCTACTACTTTGGAAGATCTTTTTGGTCGGGCGAGGGAGGACTGTGTCTTAGGTTATTCGAGAGAAATCGGTTTGTTGCATAAATTTGAATGTGTGTTTGTTTTAATGTGTTGGATTACTAAGTTATTAACTTGAATACTTAGAATTTGTTTGATCGTCGCTATATAGCTGAAATATTGCTGAACGCGACGTTAAACCTTAATTCTCTCTCCCTCTCCTTGAACTCATAGACTTCCTCCGACGGAACATACAACATAAATCATGGTGAACTTCTGTATCACGACCATCCTTCAATTCCACAAAAGGCGACAACAAACCATTGTGAAAACTGTTCACCGTAAAATCGTGGGACAATTTATGAGTTTTAAAGTAAAACAGTAGTTTCTCACAGTAAAACACTAGTGTTTTATTTTCTCTAGAAAAATAAGTTGTTTTAAATTTAAACGCTTTTCGCAGAAAGTGTTTAAGTTCTAAGCACTTTGTAAAGATGCCAAGGTGAAGTGTTTTAAAATTAAAAGTGTTTTGTTGGATTGTTTAAATTGATGGCTGGTAATCCAAATTTTATGTTACTAGGACAATGTAGGAAGATATTCTATTCTAAACTATTGGCAGGTTTTCTCATATACCAGGATACTGAAGTTACTGGAAAATTTAATCATTTTGTTTTATCTGATTGGATCTGTAGTAACTTTTAGCCATAATATAATAATAACTGATAACAATTAATAATGTCTATCTTTACGACTATTGTTTTGGCAAATCTCTCATAACGCTGAAAATAAAAAAAAAGCAGTCACAATCATGAATGGCGAAGTGTTAGCCACCGACACTTGTGTGTAAATCCCCTGTATTTATTTATTTATTTATTTATTTATTTTAAAAACACTTCAAAGACATTTCAATAGGTCTAAAGTTACATGAATACCACGTGAGAGCAATTATAAAATATTGTATCACCAGACAGGTTTAATACGATATGCAAGTCTAGTTACCGTGTGTGGATGACTTCGGTGCCTTCCAGAAACAGTTGGGCAGGGAACCAGATGGTCCGCACGAACTGAATTTGTCCGTTAACTAACATCGACTTGAAGGAATTCAGCAGACGTGGACTACAGGGCTCTAGGTATGTTTTAATAATTAAAAGCACTGATTTAGATGATTTCTCTACGTGGGTCGAGTAGAACTGGCTATGGTACTGATTGCGTATATTTCAACCAACATACACGTTGATTTGGAAGTTGACCACTAACAACAACAGCAACAACATGCTCCGGAACAGTGTCTTGAAATGCTATTTATTTTAGCGTATAGTACACGCCAGTCAGTATATCTAAGATGACAGTTATGTAGCTAAGTTTGCGGGCTTTTATTATATGTTGCTTGCCCTTGCAAAGGACACTGAATTTCATTTGTTGTCAAGTTTGAGTCAAGTGGCGGTTGACCCCGAAACCGCACATGTGCTATTGGACGGAATGATCTTACCAGCTCTGTGTGTGTGTGTCAGTGTGACCCGTAATACATATGACGGCTTTACATGTATGCGCGTGTCATCCATGGGGACCTTTAACTTAGCAAGTCTTGTCATTGTGTGGATATACGCCATCACGGTATTACAAAAGAGTAATTATTATGGTATTATTCAATTTGTGAGTGTTAAGAATGTACTTTTCTATGCCTTTTATGTTTCATTCCTATACAGATTGGTACTGCTGAGGGATTCAGGTAATGTTGACAGGAAGCAACATCAAAGGAAATTGAATGACGATACCGTGCCCTCAACCACTGATATGTAAACTTATCAATTTCACATGTTTCTGTTGTTGCTGTGATACATGTATGCTATGTGACAAAACCCTCCACATCGGCTAATGGATTTAATTGTGCATGCTTACTTTTAACGCTGAGAGCCAGCTATTTTCAGTTTATCAATTTTCATATACATGTACATATTATTGTTTTATGATAAATAATCTATCTTAATTTTTTTCATGTTGCAGAAAACCTTTGGTGCGTAAGCATCCTGGTATGTAAATCATATGCTTCAAGGTCATAGGTTAACCAGAAGACCATACTGTGAAGTCATGTGGCTCTGTCAGTATGTCGGCACCTATCCCCACTTCCAATATATGCGTTGTAATTTTTACTTGTACATGACGAGATTCTGCTGGTGGACGTTACGTCATCGAGACCCGGCCCCTGTGCAGACCTTTTGATATTTGATATATGTTGGCATTGTGGGAAGTTGATGCTGGGTCGACATCGGGCCTTACAGTCTAGTCTTTTGTGTTAAATGTCTTCATTTCCATCTGACGACGATACAGCTCACCAATTCCCAGTGTACGAGTTGTCACAGCTACACAGCTCATCAATTACCAATATACGAGTTGTGAGAGCATTTTCATCATAGCTCTCTAGATTTGTTTATAATACCGCTTATGCCGGTGCTAGGGGCCGTGTGGTCATGTCATCCAATTTACCACATGCACAGGTACAATAAACGCGTACCTGAGATACAATTACAAGGGTCTAGTTCGTCATTCATAATTCAGCCGTCGTCCATTAAAGAATATCCGCGTCCATAATTCAAAGACCTATTCCATACATGTAGTCCATATAACAGTATTAGCACCAAATTGAAAAAGACAATCATAGTATACATAAACATAGGCTAGTTTCTTGCAAGAGAGAAGCGGTCAACAGTTTTCAATAATGCCGACAAGACATCATGATGTTCCAAAATTATAAAATCCGTATCACTGATCAGTATTCTCAATCCATAATAATCGTTGTAAAGTCGTCATCTAGAGAATAATGTATCTTAGTCGCGCTTTGATTGTGGGGGTTCATATGAACACCATGAGGATCTTAAAGTACATGGGTACATACGGCCCCTAGCCCCGGGTTAAGCGGAATTAGACACAGTTACGAAACGTAACGCCATAGGTCTTGCATGCTACGCTCGTATTTTGCTATCAGCATGCGATATGTATCGCCATATTTGAGAAACTTTGAGTAGTGGCGCTTGTTGAAATAGCCCTGTTTCTGCAACAATGTTTTGTGACGTTGATTAAAATCGTCACATATGACACAGGATCTAGCAAATGTTACTAGGAGAGATATGTATACGCCATATGCAGGTCCCACTGGAATATTACTATCCAGAAAGGGATAGTTTACGATGTCGAAATTGTAATCATCTCTTTTGTCATAAAGTCGACGAGAGAGAATGCCCGCTTCATTTTTATAGACATATAGATCTAAATATGATGTGCCTGTAGGGCTATCTGTAGTTTCCTTCAAATCCAGTGAAGGTGGATATATATCCTTCACTGCGTCATTTATATAGCGATTATCCACAGCGAGAAGATCGTCTATATAGCGTTGGTAAATGAGAAGGAACGGGCCTTGAATGGATCGGTTTTTGAAAGCACCTGCATATAGTCATGTTCATAAGAGAACAGATACAGGTCCCAAGATTCTTGGTATGTGCTTTAGAATAGGTTAACCAGAAGACTATACTGTGAAGTCATGTGGCTGTGTCAGTATGTCGGCACCTCTTCCCACTTCCCTTATATGCGTTGTAATTATTCATTTATAGTTCTCACATTTTAGGGGTTTGTCATTTGTCGGTAGTGTAATAATATAGTTCCCATAGGTTCATTTGAATTAAAAAAATTCAACATGGAGATTTTTTTTATGAAAAACAAATGTCTCAAGCCTTGGGTCGTTTATAATAGGTTTCCAGTGTATGCGAAGTGCCAGCTACTGTCCTGTTTACTTGTGTTACGAATCAATAATTCGACAGATGCAGAAGTGTACAATCTGTACCTCTTCAGTGTGATTTTGCGGATTATGCTTCTGGATTGGGATCCACATGCCTTTCGTTCCAAATTACACAGAACTTCCGAAAACACTAATAGTTTTGTGTGTGATGTTATATTGTGCAGGATACTAGTGTATATTACACAGGTCCTTCAGGCTGACGATAACAGAGCTGAGTTATTAATATCCTACAAGTTTGACTTGGATTTCACCAAAATATATCCCATTGCTCAAAGACTGTACATGTGTTGAAGGAACGAGAGGCAAATAACATTTGGGGAACAGTCTCGGTGGAAACTAGACAATTGTGACGCTACGGGAATGCATGTACACGTTTGTCTGATGTTGCTTTATTCTATTTATTCGGGTGATCATTTGCAGGTTGATTTTGAATACAATTAAAAATGTCTCGATATATTGATTGATTTAAAATAAATATATAAGTTAACACAGTTGTTTGTTATTTTATGTGCATGGATTTGAAAGTGCCTTCATTAAAACACTAATGTTTTAATTATAACTACTTTCTCAAATTGTTCTAATTATAAAAAATTAAAGTGTTTGTAAAGTGGAACAAGCTCATAAACACATCAAGTGATTTATTTTAGAACCATTTTGAGTGTTCAAGTTTAATACAGTTTGAGTGTTTTGTTTTGAAACACTTGAACTGTTTTGCATTGAGACACTTCAAGTGTTTCATTGTAAATCACTGCTGTTTTAAGGTAAACACTGCTGTTTTAAGGTAAACACTGCTGTTTTAAGGCAAAACACTTTTAACATGTTTGTGGAGACAAATATGTGATTATAATATTTTTAGTCACTTTCAGTTTACAGTGATACGTCTGGCGAATGAGGCAGTGCTATGGTATTATAAATAGACACTAACAACACTCATTGAAGAATAGGTTGATATTCTGTGCCCTTTTGCAATCAAGATATCAATGCATTGGGGCGTCACAGTGAGTATTTGGTGAAGCTTTGACAGTGGAGATTTACTCTGCCAACGCATAGTGTCCGTCGTAAAAGCATGGACTTAGGCGAGGCGATTTATGGATATATAGTAGACTTCTGACCTATTCCGCATTTTATATTCTATCTATTCCGTCAGTCCCAGTTTGGCAATAAAACTGATTATTGTCAAAGTGAGTACTTGTCTTCCTGGAAAGAGGGAGCCTTAATTAAATCTGACGGCTCAGTTATACTCACTTCGACAAGAAACGAATAGTATAGCCTATCGAACGCCCATGTGCGAAAAGGGGATCAAAGGATTTTCGAAGTCTACGGTCAGTTCCAAGGCAGCGGTGGTAAACCCTTGCGCGTGATAAGGCAAACGCTATCTCAGTTATCTTAGCATATTCCGTAGAAAACTAGACTCTATCATACTCGAGAGAAATGCCGTCATGTAGAGATATCATACTGGAGAGAAATGCCGTCATGTAGAGATATCATACTGGAGAGAAATGCCGTCATGTAGAGATATCATACTGGAGAGAAATGCCGTCATGTAGAGATATCATACTGGAGAGAAATGCCGTCATGTAGAGAATAATATCCCGTACATGTAAACTGAATTTGCGAATTGGTGCGAAATAAACACAGCACTCTGTATTTTCAAAAAGTCGATGTAAATGACATGGGCAACGATCCAAACGACAGATTACTTCATTAACATTTTACAAATCTACCCTATTTGTATTTGGCTTGAGTTTTTTATCGCCTGATAGTGTTCAGGGTTTTTGCTCAGTGCGTTTAATAATGAGCGCTTGGAGAGTGGAATTATGCCCACTCGTATCTTTTGAGCCCCTCAGGGCAGTAGATCCTGTTTTAAGAATGAGAATGTGACTAAATAGGCTGAGACAACAATGATAAAACGGAGGTGTCACGATATTATTTGTAATAAATTATACAATTTGAGCATGCATCTTCTTAGGTAAATATTACTGAATTAGTAGGAAAAAAAATCTCTTACAGTCGATTATTATTTAAATGTAGCATAGCATGTAGCAAGAATAATTTATGTCTTTCTTGTGAAATATGAATTCAAAATGAGCAAACTCACCACATTTTTTGATAATAATATAAATAGTTTAATAATTATAATGGTTTAACAGTTAACAAATTAATGTTGTTATTGTCTCAATCCTACGTGGATGTGGAAATTTACATGGGGATGAAAAGTAGTCAGGGGGAGGCGTTCATTTTAAAGACATTGATAATGGTACATTCCAGTTGAAAGTTATTACAGCTGAAAATGCGAGCGTGCCGAAAGAATGATCTGCATCCCCTGAAATACTGCGATGTTTAGCCTGTTCTGTTAAATTCCTTGTAACACCCTGCTTATGTTCCATGCGCTCATACAAATGAACGTGGTCTACTTCGTTATCCTACCCGGCCTGAGATTATTGAGACCTGACATAGCCTGGCCTGGAGGGAGAATGCCCCGCCCCATAAATTTTTTCCTATCCGTTAAACTAGTGAGCTGAGCCTCCCACAATATATATTGGAGTCAGGCTCTTCCCGAATGTGTAACAAAATCCAAGATCATCGCCTTGATTTCATAATCTTAATGTTATTTCGATCGATGTGTTGTCAATTTTGTTATGAAACACGAAGAAAACATCACTTTTCTGGACCCGAAACATGGCCGCCATTTCGAATTTACCCATGATCCGCATCTCGTCAGGGTAGATAAATAGGCTAAAAATGACTCCAACGCGATAATCTATGTCACGGAGTGTCAGCACTCAGTTGTGTGTGGTTTTGGAGATACCGTATGAAGTTTGGAAGGAAGCGGAGGAAGCATGGTAGGGTTGAATTCGAGTCCAAACTTAATAGTGACACGTATGGGCGAGGCAATAGCGTCAGGAACCCTTACCTCATACGTAGGCAATTCCACTAAATAAGTTTCTTTTCTGATTGAATTTTCCCAAGATCCCTTGCAGCAGGAATTATGCATGATAACGCCAATAACATCCGCGGGAAATTCAGAAAGTTTCAGCTCTATTATTGTCTTCGTTCAGGAGCTGGTAAGAAACGGGCACCATGGTGTCAGGATATTTCGGCACAAAGTGAAGGGTATGGCATTTCGGCACGCGACATTATGGCACCATTTTTTAGGTTAAATTAAGTAAAAATAAAGATTTTCACATTTTTAACATGTTTATGAGGTTTTTTACTAGTAATAGAATATTTATACCGTATCTAAAATCACAGTATGTACATGTACCTCAATACTTGTAGTTTTGCTTTTTGCTTTATGACAGCATGTCTTTCTAAATCAACTGCATATGTGAGAAAAGCCGAAGAATCCACAACTTGGTAAACCGAAAGATGGTATGTTTATATGTGAAAATCTTAAGTTTTAATATAATTTGGCCTGTAAACAAATAGTTACCGGAAATGTTGCGTGCCAAAATGTCGCCATTTCGGCAGGCCATATAGGTTTTCAACATATTATGGCAATTATCGGAATCTCACATTCTGTGTCTGGTATTTGTTACCCCAATAATTGAATCTCAGATAATCAGTATTTCAATATTTCATCTAAATCTCGTTTGTAAAACATAAAAACGGAGCAAATTGTTATCCACGAATTTGAATCAATCGAATTATATAACATTGACAATAAGCAGAAAACTCGTGGGCGGGTAGTCTTTGTCGTGGCTCATTATTCCCAGGTTTCACACTAAACAGGTGGGAGCTAAAATTATATTATCGGATGTGTAGCATTTTACACGAGGTCCAAAAAGAAGTCGATATTTACCCCCGCGTTGATTACTATGAAATAACTGTGGGTTTTGTTGAGAGATGGGATTCTGTAACTGCATATATATGTATGTATATATTGCACACACACACGCACACACATATCTTGAAGCTAGACCCACTGAGAACTTTCAGCCCTCGACTGATAATCTTATTGAGCTTGAAATTCAATTCAATTCCAGCATATACAGCCAGATTCATGGTAACTCATTGGACCTCAAATGTCCCGAGCCCATGCTTGTTTGGAGATGGGAGAGTTAGAAAGTTTGGCTCAGATGTGTTGGTGATGTTTGGGGTTTATGGAACCACGGTAAACTGGCGCTCGAGGCTTTTATGAATTCTTTGAACCGTATGTATACAGGTGAACTAGAATTTACTTTTGAATACAGCAACAGTAGTCTTAATTTTCTGGACATGACCCTTATCATCAAACAAGGATTTATTTAAAGTTACTTATTTTTTAAGCCGACCAACAAATGTACCTTTGATATGACTCTTACCGTCCATCTCATTGTAGGTTAGTATCCCGTTCAGTCAGGCGCTCCGCGTTAAACGCATTTGTTCCTCATCCGATGACACTCTTTATTAGGCACCTGGATGATTCGGAGAATAAATGGCGCGGTAGGTGGAATCCAGCAGATCTTAAAAGTTAAAAGTACAGCGAGAGAAAAATTACTCGATCCCAGGCCACAACGAATACCTCGGAAAATCGAAAATGTTCAAAATCCATATTCCATGCATGTGATACGGACTCCAATACTGATTTTCAAACAACGTACGTGGACAAGTACATATACCTATTATAACTATTATGAGATGGCAGCTGTTTGAAGAAGAATAGTAATTTGACCATTCGTTTACACAAATCCGTTGTATTTCACGCACGGATAACATCGTTCTTGGATTGAGAAAGTCGCCGTGGCAGATGGCATGTGAACGACGCTGAGAGAGTTGTGTCCCGTTTCAAGCATCCAGAACTGGCATAGTCCAATATAGGTAGGGTTATATGCAACTATACGGACATGATCAAATGCAATACCTTCTGTCAAAGGGTATCGTTACATTTCGTTTACCGGAAGTAATCCAATATAGCCCACAAGACCTAAATTTATAGACAAATGATCATTCCTATCAAGTAAGAAGAAACAGTGAACATAAAATATCCCTCCAAACTGTCACCAACATCTAGAATTTCAACTATCTGACGGAAACACCCAATTTACAAATCATTAATGTTGAGGCAACTTGACCATATATTGACCCAATGATTCTTAACAAATCTAACACCTGCACACATTTTGTGAAGTCCAATCACACTTAGTGAAGTCCAATCTCGAATCGAAATATGTTTCTTTGCACATTTGTCAATCTTTCTAGGCATACAGAGGTGATGTATTTCCACGGAGCGGCTGGTATGTCTCGTTGGCCTTGGGCAACAGCTGACGGGAACATTATGTTTCTATGGGAATGGATCGCTCGGTTTTGTTAGGATAGGTGGATATGACAGGCGAAACCATACAGTCAGCTGGACAACCAGGGTGTCCAGTACTTTCATAATAATGAGGAAATAGTTCGAAATTTATGCCAAATTGATGGAAACATGCAACTATATTAGATTACAGGAATCATATTCGACATTCAGTATCCATCCGTCCTCTATAGAAACATTTCTGTATCAATACCGTTTACGAGCGACAGTTAGCCAAGGAGGCACATAATTGAAATTAAGAAATCACATTTAAACACAAGAGAGCGAACTGCCTAAAATCAGTTTGAACGAATGCCGGAAAGCGTATTCCAGAATTACTGCTGACGTATGTAAATATTTTCCACCATACGTACGATGTATTATATATAAATTCCGCAGTAGTCACCTTAGTTATTGACACTGGAGTGGTTTGGCCGTTGTTCTACAGCGAATTGTCACTTGAGTCGGCTCACATGGACGGATTTCGCCTGGAGATACAATTATTGCAATTCAATCCAGTTGTGTTCTCGAACGATTCCATTGTCTCCCAATCCAACAAAATATTCCATACGACTGCAGAACCTACTCATCGTTGACGCACACGTGACAGCAAACAAATGACTTACCACAATGACAATCTATACAGCCGCTATAATAACCCCTAATACCACATACGGCATAAGGAATACCGAGAGTATAATCAATTGTTATCTATTAAATTATTCAGGAACAATTTCACTGATTTCTATAATTTAATCTAGGGCCAATATTTACGTTACCAATAGTGTTATATTTGTCCGTCGGCTCAACACAGACCCCAGGGGATTGTTCAATGTGACATTTTCCAGATACCCTGTGTTATGTTCTATTATAATCCGGTTGTCCAATTTCCGTAGCCAACATGGTTCTGTGTTCCTATTCAACCTACATGCTATGTCCAATATGTTTATTTACTTCAATATATGACAACAAACTATACTTTATTGGCGTGCTTGGAAATTTATACTGTTGTGTTCCCCGATATTCAATATAGCACCCGCCATAGCCGGCAAAGTCCTTATAATTGGAGATTTCCCCACAATTAACAACAAATAAAAAAAAATGAGCGTATGAAAATTCTCTACGGATCTCCTGAGTTTATACGGCGAATAAATGTGCATACTGGAGTACCTAAGCATTGCATTTGGCATGATTGAACAATTCTGGGAACAACCAATCATGGATAAATTCAAAATGGCGTCCATGAAAGTCTTTTTTTTTTAGAGTTTTTTTTTGCCCTACCCCAAGTGCCTTCTTGAAAATGGATTCCCAGATGCATACTTAACTTCATAAACATTTTATCCCAAATTATGACGAGAAACGTGAAGAATTTGATCCAAATGACACTTGTATTTTGTACTATTTGAGCACAGGACCAGGATCATGCAAATAGGATTATTATTCCAGTGGGACCTGCATATGGCGTATACATTTCTCGCCTAGTAGCATTTGCTAGATCCTGTGTTAAATGTGACGATTTTAATCAACGTCACAAAACATTGTTACAGAAACTTATAAAACAGGGCTATTCCACCAAACGCCTCCACTCAAAGTTTCTCAAATATGGCGATACATATCGCATGCTGATAAAAAAAATACGAACGTAGCGTGCAAGATCTATGGCGCTACGTTTCGTAACTTGTGTCTAATTCCGCTTAACCCGGGGCTAGGGGCCGTATGAACCCATGTACTTCAAGATCCTCATGGTGCTCATATGAACAGTCACAATCAAAGCGTGACTGAGATACACCATTCTCTAGATAACGACTTTAGAACGATTATTATGGATTGAGAATACTGATCAGCGATACGGATTTTATATTTTTGGAACATCATGATGTCTTGTCGGCATTATTGAAAAATGTGACGATTTTAATCAACGTCACAAAACATTGTTGCAGAAACTTATAAAACAGGGCTACACCACCAAGCGCCTCCGCTCAAAGTTTCTCAAATTTGGCGATACATATCGCATGCTGATAGCAAAACACGAGCGTAGCGTGCAAGATCTATGGCGTTACGTTTCGTAACTGGTGTCTAATTCCGCTTAACCCGGGGCTAGGGTCCGTATGAACCCATGTACTTCAAGATCCTCATGATACTCATATGAACAGGCACAATCAAAGCGTAACTGAGATACATGTACATCATTCTTTAGATGACGACTTTACAACGAATATTATGTATTAAGAATACTGATCAGCGATACGGATTTAATATTTTTGGAACATCATGATCTCTTGCCGGCATTATTGAAAACTGTTGACCGCATCTCTCTTGCAGGAAACAAGCCTATGTTTATGTTTACTATGATTGTATTTTTGAATTTGGTGCTAATACTGTTATATGAAATATGAAAAAGGTCTTTGGATTATGGACGCGGATATTCTCTAATGGACGACGGCTGAATTATGAATGACGGACCAGACGCTTGTAAGCTTAAAATGACATTTTACGATATACTGAAACCTGACTTTTCATTTGTATTTCGTGGTGATGGAATTGAACAAACAGTCATTGCCATTTTGACTAATCATTATGCTGTCTGCCGAGGATTATTCTAATTGATTTAAAATAGGCTTAAGATGAATTGCTATGGTGTGAAACCTCTAAGGTCTGAAAAATGTCTGCTTCGAGCTAAAAATAATCACTTGAATTAGACGAATAACATTTAGCAATATGATTTTGGAGGACTCCATAAGTCCACCATATTGAACGTCTCAATGTTTGTGCAAATAGTACCCAAAACTAAGCCTAGATGAATCTGAAGTGTGAAAGGTCTTTAAAATCAAATAAAAAAAAGAGCAATATGAACGTATGAGTCTCACATGAAACCAAATGGTCGCCATTTTGAATTTATAAAATACTTTCTCAGCTGAATGTTGACAATGATTTGGGCTATCATTAGAGATCCATCGGTTTTGATAAACTTGAGCGGGCAGTGAAAATTTAGGCGGGCTGAATTGACAGCTTTCAGCTGGTGTAGCTGGAAGAATATGTAGCATTTATAAAAACTAAACGATAATCGTTAAAAATATCCATATTTTGCGTAAGGGTGCATATAAGCTATTCCGTATTCACTTTTCATTTCTCTACCCACAGATTTTTCCCCGTTGTTGGTGGGCGGGTCTTGTTGTTGCCTGTGACATAAAAATTATCAAACAAGAAGAAAATCATCGATTTTTTTATGTGTGAAAAACGAGTGATTTTAAATAAAGTGCACCTGCAGTATTCAGAAAAAAATCATTTCACTATGCCATCAATTGCTCGATTTCTGTGAAAACAACATAGGATGAAATCGCCTCATAACGACAAAGAAACAACAAAAGCTGACGTCGTCAATGTGACACACTTTAAAACTGGTCAGTGCCCACCATCTGCATATAGGTACGTCAACCTGCATAGTTCCAAACATTTACTATGTGAGCTGCTCTCATATGAAAGTGATATTTATCGGACTATTTAATTAAATAATGAATATTCCGAGGCTTCAATGCCACGATTTTGTTGACTTCAGAATATACCCCATTGCCATTCTGGTGGGAATCTGCGGCTTACTGTCCGGTGTACCCAGAACAATGACCTAAGAATAACGCCTTACTCTATACGAGTAACAAGAAAAAGCCCGATTTTCAGATGGCCCACAAGATCGTCATTTGAATTTGACCATCTTATCTGAATATTTAATATAGTTTGACTTTGGTGTGAGATGCCACAGGCACGTTGAGCATAGAAAATTACACTGCATTATGAAAGCAACCTGACTAATCGAGATTTTTGGAAGACCCGACAAGTTTAACCATCATAATTGTTTTGAAAAGTAGATTACAAAATATATGCGTTAGGTGTCAGGTTTTGATGTGAAATACTTTGTTATTATCAAAACGCTATATAGACGATCTTCTCGCTGTGGATAATCGCTATATAAATGGCGCAGTGAAGGATATATATCCGCCTTCACTGGATTTGAAGGAAACTACAGATAACCCAACAGGCACATCTTATTTAGATCTCTATCTCTATAAAAATGAAGCGGGCAGTCTCTCTCGTCGACTTTATGACAAAAGAGATGATTACAATTTCGACATCGTAAACTATCACTTTCTGGATAGTAATATTCCAGTGGGACCTGCATATGGCGTATACATATCTCGCTTAGTAGCATTTGCTAGATCCTGTGTTAGATGTGATGATTTTAATCAACGTCGCAAAACATTGTTGCAGAAACTTATAAAACAGGGCTATTCCACCAAGCGCCTCCACTCAAAGTTTCTCAAATTTGGCGATACATATCGCATGCCGATAGCAAAATACGAACGTAGCGTGCAAGATCTATGGCGCTACGTTTCGTAACTTGTGTCTAATTCCGCCTAACCCGGGGCTAGGGGCCGTATGAACCCATGTACTTCAAGATCCTCATGGTACTCATATGAACAGTCACAATCAAAGCGTGACTGAGATACATCATTCTTTAGATGACGACTTTACAACGAATATCATGGATTAAGAATACTGATCAGCGGTACGGATTTGATATTTTTGGAACATCATGATGTCTTGCCGGCATCATTGAAAACTGTTGACCGCTTCTCTTGCAGGAAACTAGCCTATGTTTATGTATACTATGATTGTCTCTTTGAATTTGGTGCTAATACTGTTATATGGAATATGGAATAGGTCTTTGGATTATGGACGCGGATATTCTCTAATGGACGACGGTTGGATTATGAATGACGGACTAGACGCTTGTAATATCTTTGGATGACTCCATATGAGCGCCATTTTGAAATAGCTTTTATATTATTAAAGAGAGAGAGAGAGAGAGAGAGAGAGAGAATTAAGGTTTAATGTCGCGTTCAGCAATATTTCGGCTATATAGCGACGATCAAACAAAATTCTAAGTACTCAAGTCACTAACTTAGTAATCCAACGCATTAAAACATACACACATTAAAACTTATGTAACAAACCGATTTCTCTCAAATAACCCAAGATGCAATCCTCCTTCACCTGACTAAAAAGATCTTCCAAAGTAGTCGCTCGATAAAAATCATCTCTTACAATCTTAAAATCTATGCATTCGATAAGAATATGTTTCACCGTGAGATCTTCATGGCATGGAATACACCTTGAGACTGGCTCTTTTTTAGTAAATGTTCGTGAGTTAATCGTGTATGGCCGATTCTACATCGCCTATATTATAACCTGGAGACTACAAATAGATGGAAGTAAAGTGATAGGCTAAGTTGTGAAACTGTTCGGTTAAATACAAGCACTTTGGACTAAAAATATTCCATTGGGTTTGAATAACAACAAGAACATGTGTCTGAGGAGGTTTGGGTTTCGTTTGTTGAAATGACAAAAATCGCCAAGATCACATACAGTTGACCTGGCCTCTACATCTATTTCACTGGCAAATAAGCAGATATGGAAAAGACATATATTAAGCTACATAAAAAATCCTACAAATATGCGGTTGTGGGAAGTGCGGGGGTGGACTATTGTATCATGGTCTATATATCTTCATACCAAACAGTTCGTCAAATAAAACCGCTATTTATGAGGATGGCATCAATACAGAAATGGGTAAAACGAAAGCGTTAAACGAAAATAATGTCCTTCGATTTTACATAGAAATATACGCGTCAATTTTACTGAAATAACTTTCAAGACTTTCGGAAGAGGTGCGGGTATATCCATGTCGGGGTAAATCTGGGAATTTAGGGTTTTGGGCTACTGGGTATTCAATAATATAATCTTCACAATTACTCCTGAGGCCTAAAATACTGAGAAAATATTAATATTTTATATATTAAGGTATTGAGGAATACGTTGTTTTTATATATATTTTTTTAACTCTCAATTATTTCTTCGTTCCGAAGATAGCGCAGAAAGTTTGGTAGGGGGCACTTTGCCCAGGGCCGGTAGGATTAAGAGTAATTGTTGAGATTATATGATAGACCCAAAGTAGCCCAAAAACCTAAATTTCAAGATTTACCCGACATGGACATAACCCCACTTCTTCCGGACATCTTCAAAACAGAGAACTCAAATTTTTGAAAGAATATCACTATACCATGTTTAGACATCTCATATAGTTTAATAAAGTTTGACGGAACACTGAAAGCATACGGAACACTGAAAATAAAAAAAAGTTGGGAAATTTCTACTTTCAGCCGATATTTGGACAAGATCCAGTTAGTGACATCACCTCATAAACGTTAAATGGAATATTTTCATAGCAATATATTCAGTGATCAATTGTGATTATAATTATGTCTCATAATGGGCATCTGAGTACACAGTAAGGAACTTATTGTTGTTTGCATAACCCTACCCCTTTTTCTGTGGAATCAGTTTTCTTAGGGGTACTTCTTTGAATCTCTATATATCAGTTCTGACCATGCGATTACGTGGGAAACATGGATTTTTAGGATGACTATGGACAAATCCTTCACCCCGCCACCTCAAACCTTTACTTACAGGGGGTGTATACAAAATCCTATATTAGTGTTTTGGCTACTAGACTAAACCTCGATGTTCCATTCTTTGTGTACAGTTGTATCCTTCTGGATTCAATATCAACTGTCTCCAGGTCATCACGTCGGATGTAATGAAAAATGTCCAATATATACACCATAAAACCTGCAGCATTAGTTTTTTTCCGTGGGTCGATTCTTTGTTTCACCGTCTGCTCGTTCAACACTAAGTTTCCCCGTCACTGTATGTTTTGTTTCGCCACGATTCTGTAAATCCGGGTATGTGAGTTTCGATATCGAGATTATACAGAATCAGAGTTGTTCTAATTTGTGGTTAGCTTCGTTAGGGCAAATATTTAGTCATTAAAAGATCAATGGGCAAATCACTGGCGATCGTGGGAGGACTGACCGCCCGTTCACATTTACGTTCTCAATATGTGTATGGATTTCATTGTTACCGATCATGTGATTAATGCACGATAGCTGAGTTATTTCTGGTTTAGAATAGAACGGGTTCAGATCTTGTGTGCTCGGCCAGGTTGAAGAGATACGCCTACGTTTCAGCGTGCAGTTTAGAGACAATATCGAATATTAAAAGATATGTCCGTTCATCCTGGCCGTTCCTTTCATCAACATCATTCAAAGGACGCTTGATGTTTGTCTTAGCTGGGTTGACAACAATCGAGTCAGTACTACATGTACTATAGTATGGGCCAGTGTAATATCAATGGAGTCAACGTAGGCTTTCGTCTTGTAATTTCGTCTCGTTGAAAATGAGCAGGTACTAACAATCCAGGTACGATGTCTGAGTTACATACAATCCATCATTAATAAGTAAAATCGGGCAGCGGTGCATTTGCCCAAAAACTGGCAATGATTATCGTAATTATAATTATCATGTAAACAGAGAATGGGTTATGGACAGCCAATACCAATGCGTGATATGGCTGCTTGTGTGTGGCTACTTGCTACTTGCCGATTAGCAAGTAGTACAGGTATTATGTTCAAATGTGCTAAAACGTATTCTTTGTGCTTAATGCTGCATCAGTAAGGTTCAAGAGAATTAGAAGTATCGCTATTTTTTTTGTCTATGACACCTGGTAGATTTTAATTGTCTTATGACAGGTTGGCAACAATTGGAAATTCTAGGTGTGGAATCGACGTGGTGTCTCCGACATTCTGATATGTGTTATGCCACGCCAGTGTTAAAGTTTCATCGTGGGATCAGAAATTCAATAGTCCATAGTTCCGCGTCCACCATCGCAAATCGCTGTTGCATTTAAACTTTCGGCACAAAAATGCATTCAAATATACCACAAAGGTCTTGTATTTCATTATGGACGCGGATATTCTTGAATGGACGACGGCTGAATAATGAATGACGGACCAGACGATTGTAATTGTATCAAGTGACGTTCAGAGAAGAAAACTGAAGGGTGAGGCAATCTCACATTTATGGTGAATGAGTCATCGTATCATCGTATCTGTATCCGTAGTCAATATTCAGTGGCCATTGGAGAAATTAGTTATACCTAGGATACGAGATCTCATCTCTAACCAGGGATATTCGTTTTGTCTTCCAGCAATTCCGATTCTTAGGTAACTCCATAAGACTCCTACTGTATAGAGTGGATCCATAATGGCGAGGTAATGGATCTTCTGAAACTGGATAATATTGTTATCTTGAACGTGTAAAAATGAGAATAGGATGATGCCACTTTGATGTATCTCTCACCAGTGTGTTGGTATCGAAGCGACGCACTTATCCACGGCTTGGTACAGAGTATTTAGTAATATATGATATGTAACAGTGCATGAAACGTGGAAGCTGAATATATTGAATCAAATCTCTATTAGACCAAATATTGATTTCGGAGATGACTTCAATTTATGCTCATATGATCGTCAAATCGGACATTTCATCAGGAGCTGTCTGACAAAGAATTTTCGCGCCTATATCAGCCAGATCTCAGTCTGTGCGCTGATATTCGCATACAAATTTGCACAAAATAGCTGCTTTGTTGAATGTTGCACAAATGAAGGAGTTCCATTAAGTCACATTTAACAATCTAAAATCGGAGAGGAGTGAACACACTTTAAGTGTTGTTAGTTCTGTTCTTTACTTTAAAATGATGAATATAGTAAGAGTGCAAGTTTTTCTCGCAGACACACTTCCCAATGTGCTTAATCAAATTTCATTTATCTTTCCCATTGGATAATACATTTGAAATTTATTTTCTAAGAAAGTACTCCAATCTTTTCACCTGACACACAATGGTTAGAAGATGTGCTAGAGCTGTTTCTACCCATTCAGATTAAGGCACAACACTCCGGAAATCTTTCAATAAAGCTGTATTCTCCTTCTGGCGATAACATCTTTATAAAGGAAGAAGATTTAGAGAGAATAGGGCCGTTAACAATAGAAATTCAGTTTATTTCCTGCTCTCTAATGGATAGTACAGGCATCACTTTCATGTTCTTCCCTACAGCTAACTTCAGGCATATCTCTACAGCCTCCTGTATACATTTGGGCAGGTGGATCGTTAGGAGAGTTCACCATGTTTCTTGTGACCTCATCGCAAGTGTAACAAACGAGAAGAAAGATACCAGGTAATTCCTCCAGATTGTAAACGAGTAACCGGGATCGTGTCTGCCAGACATCATCGAAAGCCGTCTTTCACTATTGCTTTCAAGTGGCCCAACTATGTTAAGATGACTTTACAGCATGCGCAGACCTGGCAAGAATCGAAAAGAATCGCCATATTAAGCCCCGTAATGTGATCTGATGTATCATCTATATTCATTCGAATACCAGATATGCTCATTATTTCCTTTCAGAACGATAGTCCAATTTACATTTCATCACCCATGGCATTGCTGTTTACATTCATTTTCAAAATGAACGAAACTAAACACACACTACAATATAGTGACGTACTGACACGGATGTGTATGAAATTCACGAGGCTTCAGTTCTGTTTCTGCGTATTGACGTTCTGATCTGGTATTTGGGTAAGTGCTAACAAACGTATTTTTACTTGCACAGCTAGATCATACAGTAACTCCAATGCCACGTCTGGTAATTAATATTATAGAATCATTAATACTCACGGGTATTATCTTTCACAGTTGCACTTCCAATGCGTTTTGTAGGTCTCCATCATATGCTGTAATTTGCCAGTGAAACTGGTAATTCACAAGCAAACCACAGTACATGATTTTTATTAGCTAGTAATGCCTGCGACATTGCAATTTAAAAACATTTCCGGGATGTATGTGGACTTACAATATGGCCGATTACGTGTACTTTGCAAACTGCTATGGCTGCGGGATTTTTAACAAAATTTCACATTCCGCATAATCCACGTTCCATATATATTCACTCAATGAACGTCGAATACGTGGGAACTACATTTCGCGGCCCATACTGGATAACACCTGCATTTATGCTAAATTTGGGAGGAGTTTATTTCCAAAGAAACACACAAAGAAACACAAGATATTGCATATTTCCAAATTAGCTAATTAAAACCTAGTTAATATGTGTGAAATGAATGTTTCTGTACATTGTCATTGTATCTTGTCTTGTGGAAATGAGATGAAACCAGAATGAAAATATCGGTAGTTCTGATGTCGAAAATACAGATTGTCTCAGTAGCGTTAACCCTACCTGGCCTGGGGACAATCCTGCCCCCCCCCCCCCAACTACCTACCAACTTTTCTTTCCTATCTCCGGAACGACACAACGTTGAGAGCTGACGCACCGTGCTTTGGAAGCTTATTCTATTGTAATCATTCTGAGCCTAATTGCATAAATCCCGGTGGAGAGGATCATGGGTAAATTCGAGATGGCGGTCATGTGAGTGGCAGAAAAAGATGCTTTTGTCATGGAGGGCTTTTGTCAAAAACGCCAGTCTAGATAAGTTGAAGAGATTTGCTAACTGAATTGGGCGTGACCATGGCAACGGGATTATTTATATATATATATAGATATTCTTAGCTATATACATAAGTGTGTTCAAACTGACACAGGGGAACTCCCACGATACTCTAGCGACCCGTTAGTCCCTGTTTGACACTTAATTAAATACTATTTATTGCAGATACAAATTTTAGTACAAATAAATCCAAGTAAAACAATGCTGTGTAACCACTCCTAATCATTACAACACATATATATATGGGTAGTGGGAAGAGGTGCCGATATACTGACCAAGCCACATGACTTCACAGTATAGTCTTCCGGTTAACCTATTCTAAAGCACATACCAAGAATCTAAAGATTCGTGATATGTGTTGTATCTCAGGTACGCTTTTATTGTACCTGTTCATGTGGCAACTTGGATGATATGACCACACGGCCCCTAGCACCGGCATAAGCGGCATTAGATACAAATCTAGAGAGCTATGATGGAAATGCTCTGACAACTCGTATATTGGTAATTGGTGAGCTGTTTCGCTGTAACAACCAGTACACTGGGGATTGGTGAGCTGTATCGTCGTCAGATAAAAATGACGGCAATTAACACAAGAGACTAGTCTGTAAGGCCCGATGTCGACCCAGCATCAACTTCCCACAAATGCCAACATATATCAAAGACGAAAAGGTCTGTAAAGGGGGACTCGGGGACGAAACGTCCACCAGCAGAATCTCGCCATATACAGGTAAAAATATATATATATATATACAACACATATAAGGGAAGTGGGAAGAGGTGCCGACATACTGACATAGCCCAGGTTAGGCGAGAGATGTATCCGCGATCTGTTTCTCTTAAAAGATAATGAATTTGTGCCCATAAGGCCTGTTTTTGGTGTCACTGCAGAATGAAAAGGAAATACTTGAGAATCCAGATCAATTAATGGCACAACATTGACAACTGTGTTCGGCAATATTACAAGTGGACTAATGAGCACTGAACCTATGACTTTGATAAAATGCATGTATAATTTCCTAGCGAATCATCAAACCTAGATGCGATCTTTCAACAACAACATAACAACGACTTAGTTTTCTCTGATACTATACATGTACGTGTACCTAAAGTGTTGGAATCCACTGATTAACTCTACCTTGCCTGGGGGCGGGGGGGGGCTCTTTCTCACTAATTTACTAATTTATCGTGCAGCTTTTGCGAAGAAAACACAAAAATAAATTCAAAAAATCTTACCGGAAAATCGTCCAAAAATGCCTTTTTGAAAATGATGTCACTGTGACGTCCTCGTGGCGGCTTTCCTGAAGTTTTTTTTACATTTTCTAGTGGTGCTTAAACCAAAGATATAGTGTGGTACATGTAAGTTTGAGCACTCTACACAGACAGAAAAAAGGTGATGGTCCGTCACCCTTAAATGGTGATCAGACCTGGCCATCACCTTTAAAAGGCGAATAGCTAGACCCATCAACTTTAAAATGTGATGATCTAGAGCCATCACCTTTAAATGGTGTCGGCCGTCACCTTTTAAGGGTGTCGGCCATGATGATTGTGCCTCATCATCCTTAAAAGGTGATAATCTATCATTGTTCACCACTCTTCAAGGTGATCATAAAAAAGGGCGATGGCTCTAACTTATCACTTTTTCGCGGTGATAGTTATCACCTTTTTTTCTGGCTATGTCGCCATAGGGGTAGCGAAACTATATAGGAGGCACTTTTCACCCCTTCCCAGGCTGAAGTTCACCCTAAATCACCCAGGTCAGATAGGGTTAACTTGGCATATACAAGAGGGAAAGTGACTCTCGCTAATATTTTTGGAGTCACCCTCCTCCTGTGTACGTGTATATGTCTTCCATTCAGAATTAAATCCCTTCGTATCGTGTTCAGAGAACAGGTTCCTTGATAAACACTATAGATGGCGTTGATTTAAAGTGCCACACTCGAGGAGTGACAGAGATATTTTCATTCAATCACGACAGACGAACTTGTATTCTTTTGACCAAGCCACAGTGAAACTGAACCGGACGTTGTTGTAAAACTCATAACATGTTTGATAATTTTGATCATAGTAAGCCTTACTGGCCTTTTAGAAACGGAACAACCATGTAGAAGAACTAAGGTCTCCGTTTGGTTAACATCTTCTAAATATTCACCCTATACCAGACGAGTATCACGTTTGTGATACGGAACAAAGCAGTTTATTGTGTTTGATCTTGTGGACAATTGCATGCCGGCCGGATCGCTGGCTATCATATTTTGGATCTTGAAATTTGTCTCCCTAGCCTACTCCAATCATTGAAAACGATGATGCAAACAAATATTTGGTTGAGAACATCTATTATTTCCATTCGCCCAATTCTTCACATGACCACGATGTCTCTTGAACATATTCTTTAAAGAATTCTGGCGAAAAAGGCACTGTGACGTTACTCGAAATATGCAATAAAACAGTTTTCGCGATTCGCGATTCAGGTCCTTTGCATCTTTGCAATCTGGCATAATTTGCAATAACGTAATAGCGCACCCTTCAGTAATTGGTCCCGATTTCACGGAACAGGGCAAACAGATATCCACACCAATGATTTCAAAGCGATTAATGATTCAATTAAGTACACAGATCCATATAAGAAGCGTTGATTAGAGCAGAGGATGTGGTGATGTTCTGTTTGATAAGAAATTAACAGAAAATTAGGTTGAACGCCCCTCCGATAAAACGATAATCATTAACGCACTTGATCAAACGAGTTTTATTTCGGGTACATGGTCTGGCTCATGCTCTAAGTCTAGGTAAATCATGGCACGTGAGAAGGAACAAGTTATCGCTATTATATTAGCCCTCACTATAGGATCGTGAATCGAACATAGTCGCTAGAAAATCCTTCGTGCGAAGAATGATAATTTTGACATATCTGAAACATTTGCGAGTTAGCGTGAAATAATCAAGACAATAAGTGTTAATATGAGATCGATGTAAAAAAGCTTGATCACGGCCCAAACATATGGATTAAGACGGTATACTTCATTAATATTTCATCAGTCTAACCTGCATACGTGTGGCTTGGATTTTTTTAATGATGAGAGGCGTTTTGGGGGTAATGCCCTTTGTTCGTATTATCATCTGGAGTGCTGACTTATCCACGTATATAGCAAATAACCGATCCCCTGACCCATTGTGCGGCAGTTCCCATGGCCAATCATTCGCCATCTGTAAGAGGATCCATTGATCTCAAATGAACATTCCTCAGAGTTGATCTTGTTTGGCTCCGTGTACCATTAGCAGTTTTGAACTGTGCCCTAAGATGGTTAATAAGCTCGTTAGTACCCTCCCCATATAGGTACAAACACAAAATACTCATTCTAGGAGCGTAAATATGGGGCGGTTTATAGGTAACAATGAAGTATAGTTTTGTCCCATTACGTTCCAGGTTAAACAGGTTCAGTTCGCCCCTGAAAAACTGACCTTCTTGTACTTTAACCTGGAACTACACACTGATGTTTTTGATTACCACTCCTCCCACTTCACGTGAAATGTACCAAACCACACTCATGACCAAATGATTTTTTAGAACGTAAACTGCCTTCTGAGACGAGCACTTTTCAACCGTTTGAGCTGGTCACGTGGGTATCGTCGTTTCATTGTGTCCTGAAAAGAACACAGGCTCGCGACTGTCACAATTTTTTTCAAAAATTAATCGACACTTACTAAGTTAGCAAAACACAATAAAAGTTAGTTATGATATTATCCAGTAATACCACAACTGAGCATTTAATGCGGGATATGCTTACCACGAACATCCACCATTGGCGGAAGTGACGTCATTTACTTCATTTTAACCTAAAGGAAGGAAAATTTTGAAACCCTTGACATCACAGATAGGTCAATATCTGAAGAAGTACTGAGGGTAATATTATAGCCAAGCTCCAAAGAATAAATATTTTGCAGCTAATTCTGTAACCTCTTTGCAATCAGTGAAATTTGACATCTACACTATATAAGTCCTAATGCGCTGAAACATCTTTCAGATAAAGTTAGGGAGTAATCTGGGCACAATTCCCCATATATGTGTACCACGTCCTATAGGACAGTCAAGGAAGAAAGTGATCAAATCATAGGCTTATCAAGAGAGATAACTCCATCAGTCAAAAGTGATTTGCAGAACGCTGAGAGCTAAAATAGAAGAGAATTTGTGAAATTTTAGCCTGCGAATCTAAGTAAAGGATATGTTACGTTTGCATACGAAAAACTCCTTTGTGTGTGACGGTAATAAAGCCGATTTTCTTATTCACTGCAAAACCTGCCAAATAACATTTTTCTTGAAGATTACACACTAAAATATCCCCTTCGAAAAAACTGAGATGTTCACTTTCATAAAAATGGAGATATGATTGATCAAGATGTGCCCCCGGCTTATTTTGGTATTTTAGGGGCATTTTCATGAAGGATTTCCTCCTGTAGCAAAAATATGACACCTCAAACCAAAACCATTCGTGGTTCTTTTCAATAAACAAACTTCCTAATATATTGTGTGAAAAAATTATTTTGGTTTGAGGTGTCATATTTTTGCTATAAGAGAAAATCCTCCTTGTAAATACCTCAAAAATACCATATCGGGCCAAGGAGCACATTTTGATCAATCATATCTCCATTTTTATATAACGGAGCATCACAATTTTTTCGAGGCTGATACTTCAGTATGTAAACTTGAAGAAAAATCTGATTTGGCAGGTTTTGGATTAGGAAAAAAATTCAGCTTGACTACTGCCACACACAAGGGAGATTTTCTCGTATTGTCGTCACATATCCTTTGCTGACTGGTCGGGAGATCAGTTGCAAATTTAACGTAAAATTGTCTCCGACTGAAATCTTTGTCCATATTCATCTGTTTCATATAATTAGAGCAAACTGCGGAACATAATGACCCTCCCTCCCTCCCGGACTTGCGAGCTTGTGAAGGAGAGTGGGGGAGGAGGGGTGTTTTTCGAGTTATTTTTAGTAATTATACCACTGTGATATCTAGCATTTCCCTTCATCAGCATCCTCTAACGGGACGAAATAAAAATTAACTGCAAAATTACGATCGCCGTGGATTTAGAACATCATATCTCAGGTGGAATACACAAACTTTGATAAAAAAAACACCTATTTCGGGTCTATCGTCTAGGATTCCCCTAAAGGGCCTCATGTGTATGAAATTCACGAGTCGCTCAGCATTTTCATCGATACTGATTATTCCAATTAGATAATATTGCCAAACATTGATGACTGAATGAAATATGAATCAGCAAGCTCCGTCTTTATGTCACATGTGTAGGTAACAATGAAGTATAGTTTTGTCACATTACGTTCCAGGTTAAACAGGTTCAGTTCGCCCCTGAAAAACTGACCTTATTGTACTTTAACCTGGAACTACACACTGATGTTTTTGATTACCACTCCTCCCACTTCACGTGAAATGTACCAAACCACACTCATGACCAAATGATTTTTGAGAACGTAAACTGCCTTCTGAGACGAGCACTTTTCAACCGTTTGAGCTGGTCACGTGGGTATCGTCGTTTCATTGTGTCCTGAAAAGAACACAGGCTCGCGACTGTCACAATTTTTTTCAGAAATTAATCGACACAATAAAAGTTAGTTATGATATTATCCAGTAATACCACAACTGAGCATTTAATGCGGGATATGCTTACCACGAACATCCACCATTGGCGGAAGTGACGTCATTTACTTCATTTTAACCTAAAGGAAGGAAAATTTTGAAACCCTTGACATCACAGATAGGTCAATATCTGAAGAAGTACTGAGGGTAATATTATAGCCAAGCTCCAAAGAATAAATATTTTGCAGCTAATTCTGTAACCTCTTTGCAATCAGTGAAATTTGACATCTACACTATATAAGTCCTAATGCGCTGAAACATCTTTCAGATAAAGTTAGGGAGTAATCTGGGCACAATTCCCCATATATGTGTACCACGTCCTATAGGACAGTCAAGGAAGAAAGTGATCAAATCATAGGCTTATCAAGAGAGATAACTCCATCAGTCAAAAGTGATTTGCAGAACGCTGAGAGCTAAAATAGAAGAGAATTTGTGAAATTTTAGCCTGCGAATCTAAGTAAAGGATATGTTACGTTTGCATACGAAAAACTCCTTTGTGTGTGACGGTAATAAAGCCGATTTTCTTATTCACTGCAAAACCTGCCAAATAACATTTTTCTTGAAGATTACACACTAAAATATCCCCTTCGAAAAAACTGAGATGTTCACTTTCATAAAAATGGAGATATGATTGATCAAGATGTGCCCCCGGCTTATTTTGGTATTTTAGGGGCATTTTCATGAAGGATTTTCTCCTGTAGCAAAAATATGACACCTCAAACCAAAACCATTCGTGGTTCTTTTCAATAAACAAACTTCCTAATATATTGTGTGAAAAAATTATTTTGGTTTGAGGTGTCATATTTTTGCTATAAGAGAAAATCCTCCTTGTAAATACCTCAAAAATACCATATCGGGCCAAGGAGCACATTTTGATCAATCATATCTCCATTTTTATATAACGGAGCATCACACAATTTTTTCGAGGCTGATACTTCAGTATGTAAACTTGAAGAAAAATCTGATTTGGCAGGTTTTGGATTAGGAAAAAAATTCAGCTTGACTACTGCCACACACAAGGGAGATTTTCTCGTATTGTCGTCACATATCCTTTGCTGACTGGTCGGGAGATCAGTTGCAAATTTAACGTAAAATTGTCTCCGACTGAAATCTTTGTCCATATTCATCTGTTTCATATAATTAGAGCAAACTGCGGAACATAATGACCCTCCCTCCCTCTCGGACTTGCGAGCTTGTGGAGGAGAGGGGGGGGAGGAGGGGTGTTTTTCGAGTTATTTTTAGTAATTATACCACTGTGATATCTAGCATTTCCCTTCATCAGCATCCTCTAACGGGACGAAATAAAAATTAACTGCAAAATTACGATCGCCGTGGATTTAGAACATCATATCTCAGGTGGAATACACAAACTTTGATAAAAAAAACACCTATTTCGGATCTATCGTCTAGGATTCCCCTAAAGGGCCTCATGTGTATGAAATTCACGAGTCGCTCAGCATTTTCATCGATACTGATTATTCCAATTAGATAATATTGCCAAACATTGATGACTGAATGAAATATGAATCAGCAAGCTCCGTCTTTATGTCACATGTGTAGGTAACAATGAAGTATAGTTTTGTCCCATTACGTTCCAGGTTAAACAGGTTCAGTTCGCCCCTGAAAAACTGACCTTCTTGTACTTTAACCTGGAACTACACACTGATGTTTTGATTACCACTCCTCCCACTTCACGTGAAATGTACCAAACCACACTCATGACCAAATGATTTTTGAGAACGTAAACTGCCTTCTGAGACGAGCACTTTTCAACCGTTTGAGCTGGTCACGTGGGTATCGTCGTTTCATTGTGTCCTGAAAAGAACACAGGCTCGCGACTGTCACAATTTTTTTCAAAAATTAATCGACACTTACTAAGTTAGCAAAACACAATAAAAGTTAGTTATGATATTATCCAGTAATACCACAACTGAGCATTTAATGCGGGATATGCTTACCACGAACATCCACCATTGGCGGAAGTGACGTCATTTACTTCATTTTAACCTAAAGGAAGGAAAATTTTGAAACCCTTGACATCACAGATAGGTCAATATCTGAAGAAGTACTGAGGGTAATATTATAGCCAAGCTCCAAAGAATAAATATTTTGCAGCTAATTCTGTAACCTCTTTGCAATCAGTGAAATTTGACATCTACACTATATAAGTCCTAATGCGCTGAAACATCTTTCAGATAAAGTTAGGGAGTAATCTGGGCACAATTCCCCATATATGTGTACCACGTCCTATAGGACAGTCAAGGAAGAAAGTGATCTAATCATAGGCTTATCAAGAGAGATAACTCCATCAGTCAAAAGTGATTTGCAGAACGCTGAGAGCTAAAATAGAAGAGAATTTGTGAAATTTTAGCCTGCGAATCTAAGTAAAGGATATGTTACGTTTGCATACGAAAAACTCCTTTGTGTGTGACGGTAATAAAGCCGATTTTCTTATTCACTGCAAAACCTGCCAAATAACATTTTTCTTGAAGATTACACACTAAAATATCCCCTTCGAAAAAACTGAGATGTTCACTTTCATAAAAATGGAGATATGATTGATCAAGATGTGCCCCCGGCTTATTTTGGTATTTTAGGGGCATTTTCATGAAGGATTTCCTCCTGTAGCAAAAATATGACACCTCAAACCAAAACCATTCGTGGTTCTTTTCAATAAACAAACTTCCTAATATATTGTGTGAAAAAATTATTTTGGTTTGAGGTGTCATATTTTTGCTATAAGAGAAAATCCTCCTTGTAAATACCTCAAAAATACCATATCGGGCCAAGGAGCACATTTTGATCAATCATATCTCCATTTTTATATAACGGAGCATCACACAATTTTTTCGAGGCTGATACTTCAGTATGTAAACTTGAAGAAAAATCTGATTTGGCAGGTTTTGGATTAGGAAAAAAATTCAGCTTGACTACTGCCACACACAAGGGAGATTTTCTCGTATTGTCGTCACATATCCTTTGCTGACTGGTCGGGAGATCAGTTGCAAATTTAACGTAAAATTGTCTCCGACTGAAATCTTTGTCCATATTCATCTGTTTCATATAATTAGAGCAAACTGCGGAACATAATGACCCTCCCTCCCTCTCGGACTTGCGAGCTTGTGGAGGAGAGGGGGGGGAGGAGGGGTGTTTTTCGAGTTATTTTTAGTAATTATACCACTGTGATATCTAGCATTTCCCTTCATCAGCATCCTCTAACGGGACGAAATAAAAATTAACTGCAAAATTACGATCGCCGTGGATTTAGAACATCATATCTCAGGTGGAATACACAAACTTTGATAAAAAAAACACCTATTTCGGATCTATCGTCTAGGATTCCCCTAAAGGGCCTCATGTGTATGAAATTCACGAGTCGCTCAGCATTTTCATCGATACTGATTATTCCAATTAGATAATATTGCCAAACATTGATGACTGAATGAAATATGAATCAGCAAGCTCCGTCTTTATGTCACATGTGTAGGTAACAATGAAGTATAGTTTTGTCCCATTACGTTCCAGGTTAAACAGGTTCAGTTCGCCCCTGAAAAACTGACCTTCTTGTACTTTAACCTGGAACTACACACTGATGTTTTGATTACCACTCCTCCCACTTCACGTGAAATGTACCAAACCACACTCATGACCAAATGATTTTTGAGAACGTAAACTGCCTTCTGAGACGAGCACTTTTCAACCGTTTGAGCTGGTCACGTGGGTATCGTCGTTTCATTGTGTCCTGAAAAGAACACAGGCTCGCGACTGTCACAATTTTTTTCAAAAATTAATCGACACTTACTAAGTTAGCGAAACACAATAAAAGTTAGTTATGATATTATCCAGTAATACCACAACTGAGCATTTAATGCGGGATATGCTTACCACGAACATCCACCATTGGCGGAAGTGACGTCATTTACTTCATTTTAACCTAAAGGAAGGAAAATTTTGAAACCCTTGACATCACAGATAGGTCAATATCTGAAGAAGTACTGAGGGTAATATTATAGCCAAGCTCCAAAGAATAAATATTTTGCAGCTAATTCTGTAACCTCTTTGCAATCAGTGAAATTTGACATCTACACTATATAAGTCCTAATGCGCTGAAACATCTTTCAGATAAAGTTAGGGAGTAATCTGGGCACAATTCCCCATATATGTGTACCACGTCCTATAGGACAGTCAAGGAAGAAAGTGATCTAATCATAGGCTTATCAAGAGAGATAACTCCATCAGTCAAAAGTGATTTGCAGAACGCTGAGAGCTAAAATAGAAGAGAATTTGTGAAATTTTAGCCTGCGAATCTAAGTAAAGGATATGTTACGTTTGCATACGAAAAACTCCTTTGTGTGTGACGGTAATAAAGCCGATTTTCTTATTCACTGCAAAACCTGCCAAATAACATTTTTCTTGAAGATTACACACTAAAATATCCCCTTCGAAAAAACTGAGATGTTCACTTTCATAAAAATGGAGATATGATTGATCAAGATGTGCCCCCGGCTTATTTTGGTATTTTAGGGGCATTTTCATGAAGGATTTTCTCCTGTAGCAAAAATATGACACCTCAAACCAAAACCATTCGTGGTTCTTTTCAATAAACAAACTTCCTAATATATTGTGTGAAAAAATTATTTTGGTTTGAGGTGTCATATTTTTGCTATAAGAGAAAATCCTCCTTGAAAATACCTCAAAAATACCATATCGGGCCAAGGAGCACATTTTGATCAATCATATCTCCATTTTTATATAACGGAGCATCACACAATTTTTTCGAGGCTGATACTTCAGTATGTAAACTTGAAGAAAAATCTGATTTGGCAGGTTTTGGATTAGGAAAAAAATTCAGCTTGACTACTGCCACACACAAGGGAGATTTTCTCGTATTGTCGTCACATATCCTTTGCTGACTGGTCGGGAGATCAGTTGCAAATTTAACGTAAAATTGTCCATATTCATCTGTTTCATATAATTAGAGCAAACTGCGGAACATAATGACCCTCCCTCCCTCTCGGACTTGCGAGCTTGTGGAGGAGAGGGGGGGGAGGAGGGGTGCTTTTCGAGTTATTTTTAGTAATTATACCACTGTGATATCTAGCATTTCCCTTCATCAGCATCCTCTAACGGGACGAAATAAAAATTAACTGCAAAATTACGATCGCCGTGGATTTAGAACACCATATCTCAGGTGGAATACACAAACTTTGATAAAAAAACACCTATTTCGGGTCTATCGTCTAGGATTCCCCTAAAGGGCCTCATGTGTATGAAATTCACGAGTCGCTCAGCATTTTCATCGATACTGATTATTCCAATTAGATAATATTGCCAAACATTGATGACTGAATGAAATATGAATCAGCAAGCTCCGTCTTTATGTCACATGTGTAGGTAACAATGAAGTATAGTTTTGTCACATTACGTTCCAGGTTAAACAGGTTCAGTTCGCCCCTGAAAAACTGACCTTATTGTACTTTAACCTGGAACTACACACTGATGTTTTTGATTACCACTCCTCCCACTTCACGTGAAATGTACCAAACCACACTCATGACCAAATGATTTTTGAGAACGTAAACTGCCTTCTGAGACGAGGACTTTTCAACCGTTTGAGCTGGTCACGTGGGTATCGTCGTTTCATTGTGTCCTGAAAAGAACACAGGCTCGCGACTGTCACAATTTTTTTCAGAAATTAATCGACACTTACTAAGTTAGCGAAACACAATAAAAGTTAGTTATGATATTATCCAGTAATACCACAACTGAGCATTTAATGCGGGATATGCTTACCACGAACATCCACCTTTGGCGGAAGTGACGTCATTTACTTCATTTTAACCTAAAAATTACAAACTGCATGTCGCTCCCATCAACCGCGGCAGGACTAACATCTTTTGCTACAATAACATTTCGACGTCATTTCCAACCAATACAGTAATAACAAAATGTGTTGACGTCATGAGAATTATGATGGTCATAGCTGATGCGCAAACGTTTGTATATATATACATATACAGAGACAGTGACAAAAAAACATGAAATTGTTGACGGTGACCTAAAAAATTCGCTGAAAGTTATCTGCTCTCCATCAACATTAGTGTTAGATGTATTCATAAGAGAACAGACATAGGCCAAACAATTAGTACTCACTGGAATTCTTATATTGTGTTTCACATATATATTTTTGATGAGAAATTTAAGCAACTCTACAAGAAAAGAAAAAAACATCTCATGAATGATCCCTTGTATACGGAGTAGAGCTAAATATTTGCTGGCTTTTGACATTAATATATCGGTGATGAGTTTGCTTGAACACCGATACCAATAATGCACTAAGACGGTCCATGGGGTTCTGATGAGGGATTGTAGTATAGCGCGTCGAGAAATCCGATGTGGATACATGTCTTTGCGGTATGTGTCCTTTCGCGTCAAGTTATTCCATAATACATGAGTTTTTCTATATCCGGAGATATCCAGATTCAAAGCCAGAGTTTTTTGGGGAAATTGTGGCGAAATACCTTTCCAAAAATGCCTTTCCTCTTGAAGGATTAAGCCACAGCTTGCCAAGAATGTCACAAGCCATGAAGTGTGCTTCGCCTGACGTCCTCTACTCTTCCTGGTGATACGATGTCATTTTGATATTCTATTCTCACACTTACATTTTCTTAAATGTAGATTCACTAAGTAGATTTGTCGTCACACGTAGTATATTGAATTGATTCGAATTTGACCAATGCCTGAAAAATATTTCATTGATCTTGAGCTTGTGAACACTGAAATTAAATTCTATTTTCTATTATTAGAGGGATTAAATTAAATTCAATTTGGCATTGAATGCCGGATCACTGGTCTATCTTACTTGTATGTATTGGTGGATTTTGTTCACCTTAAACACGAATCGAGATAAAACGATGATGCAAAGTCACTCATTTGAGAATATCTATCCTTGATCCTTGATCCTAGTGTATCAGTTTACACGACTGGCACTCGGTACATTGTCTATTGTACTAAAAACCTCTGGTACTATCACACTATATCATTTTCATTTACCGAATTAAAATATGACTATCTTGGAATATTCTTCAATGACTTGTGGCGAGCAAGGCGTTGTGGCAGTACTCGAGGAATGCAGTGAAACAGCTTCTGTGAATGTTTAATTTAAGTTCATTTTCGTCGTTTGCATGATCGTATTAGCACGCATAGGTGAGTAATTGGTTTTCAGTCCACAGAAGATGGGCAAACATATTCACATAATCGATTTCGAACTGATTAAGGGCACGATCAAATACTCGACTCGTTGTAGGAAACGCTGATTATGGCAGAGTATATGGTCATATTCTCTTTTGATAAGAAATTAACAGAAAATCATGTTGAACGCCCCCTCCCACAAAAAAATAATCTGCAACTCAATTGATCAAACGAGTATTATTTCCGATACATAGTCTAACTTATGTTCTGAGGTTTGGTAAATCCTGGGGCGTGAGGAGACGCAAGTTATCGCTTTTACATTAGCGTGCACTATACGGAACTGGAATCAAACATAAGCGCTAGAAACCGCTTCGTGCGGAGAATGATAATTTGTACATATATGGAGCATTTGCGT
>JAVTVY010024796.1:0-92431 GCA_036873755.1 Hanleya hanleyi
ATGGGCCAGGCTTGCACCCTACAGTAGAATGGGTCGACTGCGCATGCGCGATGAGTAGTGCGCGATGAGTAGTATAGAAAGGGCACGCGATCTCCCGCTTTACTCACTGCACAACGGGTCGCATAGGTGTGGCGCGGGATAGGGTGGGGCGAGAGACCTGGGGTTTTCACTACCTGAGATTCCATGGGCCAGGCTTGCACCCTACAGTAGAATGAGTCGACTGCGCATGCGCGATGAGTAGTGCGCGATGAGTAGTTTAGAAAGGGCACGCGATCTCCCTAGTGTGATTAATCTGCTACTCCAAAATCCTTGTCTTCTACTGATAAGTTTGACATAATACAGGAGTAGTGTTAATCCGAAAAATGTCAGATTCAATTTGACTCAAAATGCCATCAGAAGAGCACATGGATATGGTGTACAATGTCATACAGGCTAAATGAAAAATCAACATTGAAGTAGGAACAAGGAACAGTTTCAAAGAATATAATCAATGGACAATAGTACAAAATAGCCCAATGGGCCCCAATACCCCTTCGCTATCAGTTATTTTATACACTCAGCAACATACATTGCATGAGATGTATTTTTAGAACTTTGACAACTAAGTTAACAAAAATGTGATCTAGAAGAGTTGACTGCACATAGTTATCTCATATAAGAAATACATGTCAATGTTGGGCCATGTCAGCTTTTGCCAAGACCTTAATTGATGGGGAAATCTTTGTGCTGATGTTCTAGTGGAGCATGGCCAAATTCTTAGCTCTAAATATACGCTTCTAAAAAGCTAGTCATCATATCTAGGAATTTGATCTTGGAAATATAGATCAAAGACAGTCCTCTTCAACAGTTTTCTGGTCTATTCTCACATAATTGCATGTGAACATGACATCGGAGATCTCAAGATTAACATATAGAAGTTGACCTTTAGAATATGGGTGAAGGTCAGTAATTCACTGGACTTCACGTCCATCATCAGTTGGTGGTATAAATGATATAAATATATGTGATATAAATTTGGACAATGTAGATATAATCCTTCATGAAATATCATAGCAAATAGAATTTTACCAGGATAAAATAGGTCAAGGTCAGTCATCTTCAGTACATCCGTGGACCATTGCCAGATGTATATATAATATTAATTTTGAAATATTTCTTCATGTTATATCATAATAAACATTATATGACCTTGGAAAAGATAGGTCAAGATCAGTCAACTGGGATAGGCTTCCAGTCAATCACCAGTTTCATATGTAATATCAATTTGAGACCCCAGCTTCAAACCTTCAAAAATATTGCAAATTCTAGAATGTTATTTTCAATAGGCTTCAGTCCTTTCATCAGATGCCTATATGTGGTACGAATTTACAATGCCTGGCTATAAGCCTTCTTGAGATATCATGTCCACAAGAAAGATGGACAGACAGAGAGACAGACGACACCGATGATGACAATACCCTTCGAGCCAAATTTGAATGAAAGCTCGTGTGAAACATGGGCGAAGAGCATTTCCCCAGATAATTTTGTAACACATAATTTGGTACTCATAGGGCTTTAGATCTCCCCAATTTGGGCACACCCCCTAGGCAAGTTTTTTAGGATGGGACAGAGGGTGGAGCACACACCCCTGGAAGATGAGCGATCAGGACTAATCTCTGATAAAAGTGCCTCTGAGAAGGGATTTCTTCACCAATGGGCGAAACCCAGTGTGAGACAACACCAACTTTATTTTGCGTTTCATGGGCCAACCGACATTAAAAAATCGAATAAAAATAAAATTTCAAATTGCCACTTTTATATTTCCTATGAAAGTTTGAACATAAAGATTTTAACCCCTTTTTATTCCTGATTGTATGAATTAGGCTGTTGTATTCTATCTGAAACAATGCCAGCAAATAAAAATGCCAAACAACAACAAAAATACCTTTCACTATGATTTTTCACTGCAAGTCAGCAAATTGTTGTTGTTGTAAAATGCTGCTTATACTACTCCGGCAATAATGACATTCAATGTAAATCCGGAACCGTCACTGACTGTGTGATCTATCACTCTGTCATGGTACCCATATTTCGACAGTGATGCAGTATGTCAGGGCTAGGAAATGGAGGGTGTTTCAACAGCTCAGCCAATACAGCATGGTTTAAGTTACTGTTGAAGCATGAGGCTGTTGGAACACATGCAAAATTCGCTAGATCGTTCTGGAAGACAACCACAGCCACAACAAAATGATGACATTGTTTGATTTGAAGTGTATGTTGGCAGTTAACATGTGAATTAACATACAGTTTTTGACCTTGAGAAAATAGGTCAACATCAGTCATATCCATAGACTTCATTTAGAGAGCCTATCTTCACTCCTTTAAAAATTATTGCTAATGCTAAATTTGACCTCGATAAACAGGTGAAGGTCAGTCCATTTCATTAAACTTCTGATCCATCACCAGCTGCATATGTGGTATGACAAGAAAGATGGGCAGACAGAGAGACAGACAGATGAAACGAAAAATTCAGTTCATTTTGGGGCATCATTGCATATCTTCAAATTCTAAATATTTTGTAAAAATGCACCAGAACACACCAGTCTACTTCAGTTATAGAGAGGAAAAGCAACTCCGAGTAGGGATGACAATTTCATTCTGTATATTTCACTATTATAGCATCTTCAGCAGTGAACAAAGTTACAAACAGCTCCATATGCACAGTACATATACAAGGCATAATTTGATCTTAGCCAATACGCATTAATGACTAGGTAAGCCAATAAATTATGTCGGTCATGTTGGACCGATATTAAAATGAGTGTCATTTTCAGAAATTGTTAAATGTTAAACGACAACCTGACAGTGATCTACAAATGGTGTGATTCAGGTGATACAATTCACACTCTACAAATGTTGTAACTCACATGGAAATATACAATTATGAAACAGCTTCCATCAGTTCTGATGTGGATTGCCAAGAAAATTATACCAATATTATCTTAAAATGACAGTCCTTATCCAAACTTCCTGACATGTAGAAATATCCAATGCACCATACTTTATTCATGTTTTCATCAATTAGAGTGTGTATTGTATCACCTGAATCACACCATTTGTAGATCGCTGTCAAGTTACTGCTTAATTTCTGAAAATGACACCATTTTAATATCCGTCCAACCTGGCTTGACATAATTTACTGGCTTACCTATTCATAAATGCGTATTGGCTAAGATCACATTATGCCTTGTATATATACTGTGCGTATGGAGCTGTTTGTAACTTTGTTCACTGCTGAAGATGCTATAACTAATAGCAAAATATACAGAATGAAATTGTCATCCCTACTCGGAGTTGCTTTTCTTCTCTATTATTGGAAAATCATCAGTGGTTCCAATGGATTACTTCAATTACATGTAGATATACATGTAAAAATTTCCCAAGTGGCATGTGCAATATACCAGGTATGTAGAAGTTCCACTTCAAACATCTTTCTACTTTTTCAGTTCAAAAAATAATTATCAACATTTGTCAGTGTTTGTAACTATGCTGTCAAAATGCAACGGTATGAGCAATTTCACATCTCGAGTTTCAAAGGAATTCTGGGGACCTCCACATAAAAAAAAAAAAAAATGAGCATTAACTGAGTAATAATTTGTGATTTTTGAAAATTGGCAATAATGCATCCCCAGACATCTGGAAGCCCAGGGCTTCCCAGCCACTGGAGCCTGAAGAAATGCAACTGGTAACAGGATCAAATTATTATATCAGTACTAGAGAGAGAAATAGCATTGATTGTGGAAATGAAGTGTTTACTTTGTTGACACAAGCGGTCCACTAGTCCACTTACATAGAGTCCATTATGTAATAAGTCAACTATTACAATATGAGGCCTGAAAGGTGAAGCAGAATATAGTGTTACAGTACTTATGTCTATTTGATCAACAGGGCCTGACTTCAAGCTCACTTGAATCCTTTCAATTCTCCATACTGACCACACTGATGGCAGCTAGCATAGACTGCATTTTAGTTATGTGTGTAAGCAGAAATTGATGTAGCCTAGATTTAGAGTGAGTGAGTGAGTGAGTAGGATTTAACGTCTAGATTTAGATAGCTGTCTATACCCTATGCCACATGATTATGCCAGCACTAACAACACCAATGTCCTTTCAATCCATTTTTGAACCATAATGTTAATAATGGTTAGTAATTGTAAAAAAGAATGTATAATGAGATATAAATCAAGCATTAGGTTGATGGGCTGCAAAATTCATAAAATTTCAATCAAAAAAAAACAAACTTTCAGTCCTTTGAAATCCTTTGTCTGTCTGACAATAATAAACTGCATGAACAGATGAAATGCCAAGAAATTGTGACTATATAAGTTCTATCACAAAACTACATGATGAAGCAAAATCCTCAGATGTGGCCTGGGGAATGTAGATATTGGACTCTAGTCATGAGAATTCAGATCTTTAAAAAAATGGCCATTTGGCTTACAAGGGATGTGAACTATAACAGTGGGAATGTTACATTCATGTTCAGCAAAATAGAAATACTTCTTCCTGATTAAGAAGCAAATTTCTATTTTTGTGAAAACAAAATCATATTTTGAGATGCAAAAATGCGTCGCCATGATTCACCAACACCACCAAAATCTTGTCAGTCCTTTGCCTATCTTGCAAGATCATCATACCCAAATTTCATGGAAATCAAACACGTTGTTCAGAATATATGATGTCACATATGTTTATCTGCATTCATGTCTATAGCGCCACCTAGTGACGAGCAAATGCCACAAAATCAAGCGGGTGAAATCTAAAGCCCTAGGAGATGGCACATAAGAGTTCAATGGAAAAAACTTTAATCGTGATAATGGTTATGGAAGTTTTGACGTTAAGTCAGATAAATGAGATTTTTCATTTAAATGACAATTTGGTTCACACCGAAAGGGAATTATCTTTTCGGCAATCCTATAATTATGCTTGGCAACCTAGAATAGAACAGTTTTTAAATATTTCTCCAAGCGAATTGGTAAATTTTCATTTCACGAAAAACTTTTTTTTTTGAGACGCAAAAAACTTACCTTTATAGTTATGCCAGCTACAACAAAACCTTTTCAGCACATTGACTATCCTTCAGGACCATTGTAATAGAATTTCAAAGAAATCGGACAAGCCGTTCAGACGAAATCGTCAGAGAAAGGTTTACCTAAGCTCTGACTACAACACCACCTAGTGAAGAGCAGCGGGTATCGAAACACAACCAGACAACTTTCCCAGGCCTAAGGAGATAGCATACAAAATCTGACCCAAAAATATTTAACGGTTTCAGAGATATTCACGTTTAAAGTCGCGGCGGCGGAGGCGGCGGCGGATCCGGCGGAGCCGTTTCTCATGAAAACATAAGAGCATCCACTTTGTGGAAATGCTCTAATGAGCAAGTCAACAGTGTTCACTTGAACAGAATTAATTCTTTGGAAGCTTTGATGTTATGGTCCTACTTCAATGTTGATTTCCATGTAGCTTGTATATATACGAGATTGTACACCATATCCACCTACTCTCCTGATGATGGCAAAATATGGAGTCAAAATGGATCTTACATTTTTCGGATTAGCCTACTGTTTGAAGAAATGACAATTATTTTTACCTTAATCAAGAAGTTGGGAGTATGCCAGTTACCACCTGGTAAAATATTTCCATATTCAAACCTAGGCATGAATGAAATTTCACCATGCACAGTTTTCTACAAGAAGTTTGACAGTTGTTCAATGATGCAAGTAGTATATAAAAAGGAGAAACCTTCATAATTGGGAGGCGTATGTGTGAGGTAGTGATGTCACTGATTGGTGGTGAATTGACACGTCGTTAACATCACAACACACATGGCACTAGAACCTATAAGAAAAAATAATGTATGCTGACAATGATGATCGCTCTCAGTGGTTCCTTCCATGGGATTTAGAAATCCAGATGGCACAAACATAAATATAAGCCTGTTATGGAGATACTCCTGCAGGGATAACACAGGTCTGCAAACACTCAGACTGGGACTTCCAAAAAAAAGGGCGCCAATTGTAGTATAATTGACAAATGATGCCACCCGTGTCTATTAAACACTGTAATGCCCGTCGTAATGCCATCACTCGGAACTTTGCTTTTAACTCAATCAGCCCACTCACTCATTTTTCTGTATAGGCTCTCCAGACTGGGAAGTAGTCCATTTCTTTAACGTTTCTGGCCCCTATTCGGACTTTCTGAAGAACCCTCTGGAAATCTCCAGGCCTGGGAAGGGGGGGGGGGGACTGGAATGCAGAATGGAACTAGACTACAGACTTCAGTCTCCAGTGAGTGGAAATCAAATCTTTAAGTAACAGCATTACGATGTGTGTCTATGGCATAAAAACAGGAGTTGACGAGAATAAAGATGATGGCGGTGAGGGTGCGGACCATTCCCCCACTTAAATGGTACTACTCATGATGTCTGTAGTTTGGTTATCTCCAAAGTCTAAATTCTTAGAAGCACCCCTCCAGTCCATAGTTTAGGTTCATCCGGAAAAGTTTTTGACTAGAAATTTATTAAAATATTCTATGCCTATTTGCATAATTCGTTTTTAAGGACACTGATGGCTGTCCAGGTACAATTTGAATTAAACCATAATTACCATTTCTTTCATCTATTTTTCTCTAACAGGTACAGCATCATACCAGATAACGAATCAAGAAGTCACGCTGCCGCGATATTCCGAGCAGGTGTGTTCCGGGCCGCCCCCGCCCTATCACATGGTGGTAGCTCAGCCTCCATTCCCACACTGTCCTCAAACGTGCAGTATGTCCTCTGCAAATTATCATGATCATGCACCGGCGGGTCCAGCACAGCCAGGATACACGATCCCTACACAGTGTGCCGGTACCCCACAGCTTCCGACGCCATATCCGGTCATTTTCAATGGCCACATGTAAGCCTGGACAATCATACATTATGGAAATGTACAATACATCTGCCTTAGTTCCATTAGGCGCCTGTTGGAGTCAAAGATGTCACATGAATTATTCTGACCAATCAGCTGGTACCATTTTCTGGTCATTGACCCACTGACTGCTATCAGCTGGGTCTAGACAGGCGGAGTGAACAGTTATGGCTGTAAATCACTCATTTCAAGTCTTATGATATTATGTTATGTCTTGAAGAATAGCGTTCCCTAAGATTAAGTTAATGCATGCAGCTGAATACACATCAATCATTAACAATTGGGTTATACATCAATGCTTGATTACGACGAGGGAAGAAAATTGCTCAGATGAAGAACAGTATTGATATGGGTGAGCCTACTTGCGATATCTCCAAGAATCTTGCAAGAAATGTGCCGAATCTGGATCGAGGGAGAAGAAGCAGTAGTAGAAGACCCTGTTGGCAATCATTTAGACTCTAGCACAGACCATCAACTGTTCTGACTCAGTCTTTCGAGTTTGGAATTGGAGTACAATCAGAATAATAATTCATGAACATGATTACTATCAAAGAAGACATTGAGAAAAGTCCGACAATATCGTCCAGAGAATATGTAGGATGATATCGTATATTATCCGCAGGATCTGCACAACGATACATCAGCTTATAGAACTCCTCACCAGTAATGAGGTGTATTGTACAGGTCTGGAGTACACATTGCGTTCATCCTCAGACAATCCTCACCAGTAATGAGGTGTATTGTACAGGAGGTCTGAAGTACACATTGTGTTCATCTTCAGACAATCCTCACCAGTAATGAGGTGTATTGTACAGGAGGTCTGAAGTACACATTGTGTTCATCTTCAGACAATCCTCACCAGTAATGAGATGTATTGTACAGGAGGTCTGAAGTACACATTGTGTTCATCTTCAGACAATCCTCACCAGTAATGAGGTGTATTGTACAGGAGGTCTGGAGTACACATTGTGTTCAATTCAATTCTTTATTGGCACTAACACAATTCCTGTTGGTTATGGCCGAGAAACCATATCAAACCCTGTCACAATAATTTAGTGTACTACAAAAAAATAGTAATGCAAAGTGAAAAACATGAAAACAAGATACCTCACAGCCATTGCTGTTACCTGGTCGGATTTCTCCTGTTAAAACTCATAGACATAAATTTGGATGTCACAAGGGAGGAGTTGTTGGGGCAAGGACTCCCTCTCAGAGCCCATATTATACAATATTGTTTTGTGATGGACAGCACACTGCCAGGTCTTCTATTAAGCACAGTAAAAGATATCTTGGCAAGAAAACCTGGCAATGCCCATGGCAGTTCACTCATTCATGTTGAAACTTTCAGAAGGGCGTTGCCAGAATTTCTCAACAGGTGGTCATCTGTGTTGCTAACTTATTGGAGATAACAGTAGTCTGCTGTCCAACATAGGAAAATAACATATATGGTTGGGCACTGAGAGGGGTGTCTTTCTCAACTACCCCCCTAATGACGCCCTTGTTTCCTGAGAACAGTCAATGGTTTACCCCTAAATCATTTGCCAGAATCCATCAATTGCACATCACACTTTGGAATGTGGAGCAAGTAGTGCACTGGAAATATTAATGTAAAGAAAGAAATGTAAATAAACGTACAGACAATATAAAATGAAAGAATAAAATCTTGTACATAAATGTTTATTCGATTTAGTCAGTCACTTCTCTACCTTCTTTCAAATCCCAACATGAAAGATTTTGAAAGGTTTGTTTACATAATAACAGAATCTTTCATTTCATAGACTCTATCAGAGATTCCATTGCCTCATGGGATATTTTGTAAAAAAAACCTCACTGATTGGTCAATTTGAAATTTAATAAATAATACACTGGTTTGATTGGTCTGCGGAGTTTACAATATACATGTATACAAATTTACAGATGGTATAAATTATACATTACTGCTACGAGAACACCAATCTCGGGTAAAGTAAACCCAGATGCTATGGTCACAAACATATCTTATGACCAAATGCCTCTTGGAAATTTGTGACCCAGAATAAAATTTCAAATGAACTGGACAACCAATCGGATGGCTCGTTATATGAAACTGAATAAAAATCATGCCTGCCGAGAAATACAGACGAAAGCATATGGAGACAAAAGAGTAGATAGGACAGGATAAGAAAATTCCCAATCTCGTAAAGTCTATTAACGGACATGCCAATAGGAAACTTATCAAACTGTCACTGTAAGAGTATTTACCCTTGCTGCACGACGTCACTGTAAGAGTATTTACCCTTGCTGCACGACGTCACTGTAAGAGTATTTACCCTTGCTGCACGACGTCACTGTAAGAGTATTTACCCTTGCTGCACGACGTCACTGTAAGAGTATTTACCCTTGCTGCACGACGTCACAAAATGCTGTTACATGTAGTTCAGAAATATATCACAATGTAACAATAATGACCACATCATGGTATCACATTGTAAAACCTGCATGGTGTTTTGTCACCCCAAACTCCAGCTAGGGACAGTTTAGAAACTTCTCTATTGACATAGGATTTCACCAACTGATGCACCAACTCTAAATAAGTTCTACTCTAAATAGTAATAAATATAAACTGAATGAAGTCAGTGCTAGGCCTATTCCTTCTATAATTCTCACATTAATCCAACTCCAATCTTAAGAGGATACATTCACATATTTCTAGACATTTCGTGAGATTTCATCAGTTTTATCCATGGTCATAACATTTGACATGGCGACAAACACAAAATTGACATTGAGTATTTCATCAGAATATGTAAACAAAGACAGAGCATCACTACATGCCTGAAGCTAAGCACCTGACATTTCTAATCAACCTCCTGTAATTCAGAATGAGAGAACCCCTCTTAATATACTGATATCATGGGTTAGAAGTTCATGGGATGTTCCATATCCTCTGATGGGGGTGACAGGTTGATGTCTTCAGCTTTTTCTTATTTCCGGCTTGCTCTTCAACAATTCTTCTCTCCAATTAAATTTGAAAATGATCATTTTTTCTCTCTATATTGTTAGTGTGGTATGTAGATGTAATCTGTGATCCATCAAACCTTGACAAAAAATTAACCACAAATTCTCCTTGTACAATCAGCTCTGGATTCTACAATAATGAAATTTAAGACTTGTCAAAGAGACAATATAGCTTTTATCAAGTTTTGATGAAAGGGGGGGAAAAAAAAATTGGGGACATGGAGTATATCTGTTACTCCTTGAATCCCCCAGTCTGATAACTCAGATCTAATACCAAGGATTTTAATCTCCTTCAACAATATGTTTGCCTCAATAATTAACACATAGCAAATACTGTACAATTGCTTTCGAGACGATCAACATCATGCAACATCAACAACTTATGTTGCCGAAGAATAAGATTTTTTTCTTTTTCGCCAACAGCTCAATCAAGACGGATACCTGAATTTTACGCCAACCATATGAATATCAAAAATTATACCCCCAGTGATATAGTTTCCATTGATTTTAACCCCTATAAACAATTGTAAATTGTCATCAGTTCTCCCTATGCTCTCTATGTAATTTGGGTTAAATTTACACGGTTCTGAGGTATTTATCAATCTCCTCCCTATAAATTAACACTGAAGATTTTCAAACTCAGCCATGTTAAATAGAATGAAAGAATTTCATTGTCAATTCCACAGTGAAGAATGAATGATTTTGAAGACATGACCTACGACAGGATTGCAATTCGGAATACAGCAAACAATTAACTATTTGATTTGAGAAATAACCATTATTCAAGGATTTATCCATGACCTCCCTCATGTCTCTTAAATATTGTCATATTTCAAGGATTTCCAGGGCCTGAAATTATTTCTCTCAGAATTCAATGATTTCAAGGAATTTCAGGACCACGAAATGGAATACGGTAACACAAAGTCCTGAATAATAGAATCTTACCATGGTTACCATTTTGGCTCTTCCTATGCTGATACATGGGAAGTACATATCTTGTCATCACCAAACTGTTTGTAAATGTAAGTATATTAACCTGGGTTTTACACAGGATGTTGTATATTCTATATGACTAATGGGGGACTTGTGCATTACCAACTATCCAATAAGATACCTTGATTGTCAATTCCTGTTTGGTCGATTCTGGCCCAGTTAAAGAAAGTTAACCAATCACCTGACAGAACCAGCACTCCCTGTTTATCTTCTGGTCCTATCGTGCAAGTCTCTTATTTCTGCCCGTGTTTCTGCCCGGTCAACACATTTCCTCTTTTTATAATGATATAAGCCTAGGAAGAGCTAGACGCGGAACTACCTAGAAGTTGAGACATGCACCTCGTGATCGCCAGGCCAGCAAATGAGAGCCCAGGATTGTTCCAATTTGCTCGTGTTCTAAGGATCATCCAGGTAGCCATTTTTGAGACGTTTTGCCAACACATCCATTTTGTAAATGGTCCTATGCACGCCAAACAATGCAACGTTCTTTCCATTTTCATGTATTCTACGTTTTCTCCATGTGTCCTGCATCCTTCATCTTCTGTTGGAAGAACTTCTCCACAGTGTTAGCACATTTGTAATACTCCGTGTCCGGCTCATTGTACGACCGACAGTTTGTGAACATTCTAGTCATGTCTGCGAGAAAAAGTCTCTTGTGGCAGTAATAGCGATTCCGCAGTCTTTCCGATATCGTTTTCAGATCTGAGAATGGAAGATGGTATGGGATTACAAGGTGGTAAAATGAAGGCCTGAATTAGATTTTTATGAACGAGGAGGTACATGTATCCAGCTTTGCAGCAAAAATCATCCGTCTCAGAATGAAGCGAAGAAATGTCATCTAATATTGAAGCTAAGAAAACTTGTGCGTTCTCACATCAAGTCTGAAAGAGTGAGTGACTGAGTAGGATTTAAAGGTGAAATGCAAAGGTTTTCATATTTCTCTATTTTTATTCTTCGCGGGCTAGTTAATGATGGAAATATCAGCCCAAATACTCGGTTTGGTTTTATTTGAAGTATTTTGTCTCCTGGTAGCTTTTGAAAAGTGCTTCAAAGTTGGCATCTCAAGACCGTCCGATTTCAGAAATGAAATCCGCATCGTTTATCTGCCCTTGTTTCCGGGCGTCAATACTTGTAACGTTCAGTCTCCGGGCGGCTGGTCTGACGTGACGTCACAGTCAAGGAAAGATAAGCGATGACATTTTGCAAATCTGAATTCAGCTGTGCTAGGGGTACTAACTTTTAAAAAGATTCTAGCAGACAAGATAATTCAAATTAAACCAAGTGAAGTAGATAGACTGGTATTTCTATCATTATTCAACCTATATAAAATGTGAAAAAGAGAATCTAAAAACCTTTGCATTTCACCTTTAAAGTAATTTTCAGAAAAGTTCTCTAGTCATATCAGGATGCTGCCAGCACACTCTAGCGCCCTCAGTTCCTATTATCCTGGACACTGGTCAGTACAGCACAGTACAGGGCCTGACAGAGATTACCCTGATTATCGGTCGACTACATACAAACACTGACTTACCCATTGGAAACTGGATGTGATCGTAGTAGTCTGGAGCCTCCGATTTGTCAACAGGCTTCTGGAATGGCCACGCGCTGGAATGGACCTGTAAACAGTAAGAACAGACTGATATACATGCAGGAATACTGCATCAAAACTAATACATTAGAGGACCAATTCTGTCTGATAATAACCCCCTTCTCAATTATGATGATTAATTGACTGCTCCTTAAGCATGTCAAAAATAAGGTGCATTGTGATCAACAGGGACAATAATTAAATGATCACATGTGGAAGCCTGAATCATTGAGTTCTGACACGTTTCCCATCGATACAATGAAGCCGAAGGTGCCAGAGTGAAGCTAAAGCTGAGTAGTCCACAATTACATCATGGGGAGAAAACAGGAGAAACGTTGGCAATGATTGGCTTCCTCGCTTTCGATGTCCACTGTCTTTCCTATCAGTCGCCATTATTTTATTTATGAGCGAAGTTGGAGTGACATGGTTGTGAATACTGTGTAAATGAAGCGTCTCACAAATTTATTTGTGTCATCAAAGCTGGCTGGGATGATGTGCTGTCTTGTAGCCCCATCGTTGCTTTGGAATGGACAAAATTTGATAAGATATTCTATGGAAACCTATATTCTGCTGTGACGTTCACGCATAGCTTTGTGTATAAAATGAAAGTTTTGCGGTACTTTATATTCACTTCAGGCCCGATTTTGTTTTTCCAATTAAGTAGGCTCTCATTTGCAAATTGTCCGGTAATGAGTGAGTGAGTCAGTCTATCCGAAACTTTTCTCCGGCAAAACAAGGAGAACCATTGACATTAGAACCTTTATTTTTGGCATGAACGTGCATTAGGGGACTGTTACCAGCAAGTTCTGAGCTGACCTACTTTTGATGTAAATTTGACCTACTTAGGTGACATATAAACCTCGAAATAAGGTGACCTCGAAATAGGCAAAAACATGTCCTCCTAAGACCATGGAAATGCGCTTTATTAGGTCAATGTCAGTGTGACCTGACCTAATTGGGTCAATGTCAATGTGACCTATTTTCTGACGCAAATTCTGACCTAATTAAGTGACCTGGAAACCTCGAAATTGGCAAAAACAAAAAAATGCCTCCTACGACCATGGAAATAGTCAGTCTTAGGTTAAGGTACATACTTAAATCATATCAAACTCTACTTCGTAGTTCCTGTGACGTTAGTCACACTACTCATGTATGTTACCGTAATTCCTCTAATAAATCGATCACTGAAAGTGATATTTGAGGTATTGAAAATGAGGGGAGATAGATTTATTGCAAATGAGTGAAATCGCCGATTCACAAAAGTCGGAGAAATGAACCTTGGATCATCAAGTGCCAAGTTTCCGATATCACAACTTGTGACAACCGTGTCCGGGATGGTACAGGTGATTCGTTTCAAATTCTTACATAGGGTGTGATTCAATACAATCCAGCTAATTGCAGTTTTCACACTCCAGCATTAGCTGAATTAATACCCCGTTATCAAACACGATCTACCCAGCAGTTAGTTCAAACGGTCAGTGCTCACGTGCTTGCTTCTAAACTTGCTATAAGGGAAGAAAGACTACTCTTTTAGTGAATAATAGAGTATTCCTTGCAAAAGGGATTGACTGAAAATCGGGGGTGAATTATTAAAACTTTCGATCGTAATTTCCTCCAAAAATTGTGGGTGATTGATTTCCGATAGGGTCAGGGATTCATACACGTCAGTTTTACGTACCGAATTTCGGTTCGTAGATTGAGTTTTAAAACTAAATTTGTCAGTTCAAAACTCAATTTTTTTGAGTAAAAAATCACAAGGTTTCAGCAAAATATTTATACTCAATTTGTGTGTTGGAAACTGAATTTTCAAGCTTCGGAAACTGAATTTTCAAGCTTCGTAAATTCGAAATTTCAATACCCGGTTGTCGGGAAATCATCCCATGGTCGCGGAAGCACATGTGAATCTGTCGGCAGCAACAACAACGTCAAATGCAAACTCCGTCAGCTGCTCTGAATTTACCTCGGACGACTTAGTATGTTAACGGGATCTATTCATCCGAGCGAGACTAGTTTATCCAAGGTAATTTTAGTTACATCGACGTATATTTCCGTGGAAGAATCCCGAATACTTAAGAACCGTAATTTCACTGAACAATCGACGAGTCGCCGTTTTTTTTTTTTTGGTTTCGTTTTTGTTCCTTCCAAAGCAGGGAGATACAAACGATACTGAATAAACACACGTTATTTTCATAGAATGCCAATCGTAAGTATTTCTTTGTGTATTCTGTGCGGTCTGTCTTGAGAAAATAGTAATACTGTATCATTTTCACTTTGGTTTGATCAAACGAAAGTTGACACAAACATACAGCGTGCATTTTGAGAACATGACAAGGGAGTGAACTCTTCCTACGGCGAGAAAGCCGGTCGCTTTCAAGCGTTTTGAAGTGTTTCGTTGTTTTTTTTTCCTTCTTTTTTTTTGATAACCATATTCTATCAAAATAATATCATCCTCAAGAATCCTATTATTTGTGTAATCCAATACAATCATCGTGTATATAAATAATATATATATAATCATCGTTTGATAAACCAGTGTGATTTTTCATACTGGTGATCATTTGTGGAACTTCACGTATGTCATCACAGGATTTTTATATTTATTAATTCACTGCTTTTGTTAAATGTTTCCATAATTAAAATTATTTTTCTGTCAATTTTAAATTTTGGATAATGGTTTCTTCAAATTCTATTTTGGATCTAAATTAATAGATAATGGGGTTTTTATGGTATCAATATATATATATTTTTTTTTTTATAATTACCACCTAACAAGTTGGGCCATATTTGTATACTGAAATTGGATGTGTGTTTGTATATTATTCAGACAGTCCTGTGTGGAAGTTGGAAAAAGGAATTGAAAGTTCCTTTATGTATTGTTGATTGATTGAGATATAACAGCTTTCAGAGAGGGAAATAGTTGACACTCCTCACTGCATGTATATGAGAACTACATGTTCATGTATTTATCAATGAAAACCAGTACCGACAGCATTACAAAGTTTTACCTGATTGATACCTGAAGTATTACTCATATACAACTTGAATAAATCTAACATAATTTGTTCATGTATCTTGGATACGGTACCTGAAAACATAATGATGGAAACGAGTAAACGCAATCAACGACACAAAATGATTTTAATTACACAAAAGGTTAAAAATACGTGAATTGGTAATAGTAGACGAGGTTCACAGAAGGTAACATTTACCCTGGTTTGTAAAAAAATTATATACTCAACATTGGGGGAAAAAATGACCCTGGTTTGTAAAAAATTTATATACTCGACTTGAAGGAGAAAAAATGCTGATAAATTTTATTTTAACTCAATTTGAGTGAAAAAATTTTTTCCCAGATTTCGGTTCGGAAAATTTGGACTTCTATGAATCCCTGTACGGTAATCGACTTATTAGAGGAATTACTGTATCCACAAACATGCAGATATTTTAATAATCAGTTTGAATAAGCTTTGGGTTTTTAAAAAGAATATAGATATCTGGATTTCTGTCAGGCAACAGGCATAATTTACTTCCATATATCAGCCTATTGACATTGTTCCAGCTGAACATTGCTGAGAAATCTGAATCCATAGGGCAGATTTTCATTACTCTCTGCAAGTAGCAAAGGGTTAATAGATGGCCAGTGGTTTAGTAGTTTAACAATCAGTCAATGAGTAACTGTAAAACTGTTCAATCATATTCACCACCCACTTCCAGACAATGTAGAACCATTCAATCACTGACCGCCACTCGCATTGACTGACTTGTTCAATCACTAGACATCACTCACCTTGACTGACTGTAGAATGGTCCTCAGAGAGTTGTACAACTGTTCTGGGTCTGCAAACGTCTCCTTTCTGCAGAAATAAGGAAGGTAAATAACATCACATGAAGTCAAACTATAAATGACTTTTAACTCGATGCATACAGATCAGACAACATGGCTTGTCTATTTGACTGAAATCAATCAATCATTCAAGTTGAGAAATCAAGTTTCATAGATTGATCAAGTAGACCACAATTCAATTCTGATTCTGTTCTCCCAGTGCCAATTACCAAGACACGGAGATAAGGCAAATACTGCTGGCAAGTCGGTATGATGGTAACAGGTCTTGTTCCTGGGTGACCAGGTTAAATGTTATAAAGCTTTGGTAGGATTCCTTGCCCCGTATGACTAGAGACTTGAGACACTCCGCCTTGGCACATTGATAAACTGTATGGTGTGGGGACCGGTCACAGGTCCTCTAATGACTAGAGCTTTGATACACTCAGCCTTGACACATTGACAAACTGTATGGTGTGGGGACTGGTCACAGGTCCTCTAATGACTAGAGCCTTGATACACTCAGCCTTGACACAATGACAAACTGTATGGTATGGGGACCGGTCAGAGGTCCGGGCCTCTAATGACTAGAGCCTTGTGACACTCAGCCTTGACACATTGACAAACTATGGGGTGGGGACCGGTCACAGGTCCTCTAATGACTAGAGTCTTGAAACACTCAGCCTTGACACATTGACAAACTGTATGGTATGGGGACCGGTCAGAGGTCCTCTAATGACTAGAGCCTTGGGACACTCAGCCTTGACACATTGACAAACTGTATGGTATGGGGACCGGTCAGAGGTCCTCTAATGACTAGAGCCTTGTGACACTCAGCCTTGATACATTGACTTCCTGTATGGTGTGGGGACCGGTCACAGGTCCTCTAATGACTAGAGCCTTGTGACACTCAGCCTTGACACATTGACAAACTGTATGGTGTGGGGACCGGTCAGAGGTCCTCTAATGACTAGAGCCTTGTGACACTCAGCCTTCACACATTGACAAACTGTATGGTATGGGGACTGGTCACGGGTCCTCTAATGTCTAGAGCCTTGTGACACTCAGCCTTGACACATTGACAAACTGTATGGTATGAGGACCGGTCAGAGGACATCTAATGACTAGAGCCTTGTGACACTCAGCCTTGACACATTGACAAACTCTATGGTGTGGGGACCGGTCACAGGTCCTCTAATGTCTAGAGCCTTGTGACACTCAGCCTTCACACATTGACAAACTGTATGGTATGGGAACTGGTTACAGGTCCTCTAATGTCTAGAGCCTTGTGACACTCAGCCTTGACACAATGATAAACTGTACGGTGTGGGGACCGGTCACAGGTCCTCTAATCAGTGCTGTAACTTAACGCCTGCCCGCATGCAAATGCAGGCAAAAAAATGTGCGGGCATGCCGTACTTTCGATACTCCTGCCCGTGGGGGCATGCACTTTATTATCACTCACTTGTCTATTATTTAATGGCGGGCATGCACTTGTTTGTCTATCATGTATTGGTCAACAATTCTACCTAAATCATCGTCGTTTATGTTAAGTTTCTCGTTATCGTCGCGCTTGGAGTATGTCGATATTCACCTCCACATAGAAGAGCTCCCATCGTTCTCCGTATCCAAGGATATATTCTCCATGATTCGATTATCTACCACGGATAGCTCAACTGTATACGATCACGCGATAAAAGCCGCTTCGTGGAGAGGGCACGTATTGGCCGCCATTTCCTGCCAGATGCACAAGTTTTTGACAAACTATTCGCCAACAAACAAAACAACAAACACTGGAACATCGTCCGAGCGCAATAGACTATATGACAGAGAAAAACGCAAACGAACCTTCGTGCCTTCATGGCGAGATGAATTTCCGTGGTCGGATGAAATCAAAGGATCAGACGGGCAAAACGTCATTGTGTGTAACTTATGTCGGTCATTGTTACTTGAATTAATACAGTACATGTACTATTCGAGTGAAACGCTGGGGTGCGGGCCAGGCAGTCTTCATTGTGGGCAGGCTGATTTAGGCTGGAGCCTGCCCTGATTGCAGGCAGTCCAAAAAGGGGGCAGGCTGATTCAGGCTGGAGCCTGCCCTGACTGCAGGTTGTCCAAAAAGTTAAGTTACAGCACTGCTAATGTCTAGAGCATTGTGACACTCAGCCTTGACACAATGATAAATTGTATGGGGTGAGGACCGGTCACAGGTCCTCTAATGACTAGAGCCTTGAAACACTCAGCCTTGACACAATGATAAACTGTACGGTGTGGGGACCGGTCACAGGTCCTCTAATGTCTACAGCATTGTGACACTCAGCCTTGACACAATGATAAATTGTATGGTGTGAGGACTGGTCACAGGTCCTCTAATGACTAGAACCTTGAAACACTCAGCCTTGACACAATGACAAACTGTATGGTGTGGGGACTGGTCAGAGGTCCTCTAATGTCTAGAACCTTGAAACACTCAGCCTTGGCACACGACAAACTATTGGGTGGGGACCGGTCACAGGTCCTCTAATGACTAGAGCTTTGAGACACTTAGCCTTGGCACATTGACAAACTGTATGGTATGGGGACCGGTCACAGGTCCTCTAATGACTAGAGCTTTGAGACACTTAGCCTTGGCACATTGACAAACTTTATGGTGTGGGGACCGGTCACAGATCCTCTAATGACTAGAGCCTTGATACACTCATCCTTGACACATTGACAAACTGTATGGTATGGGGACCGGTCAGAGGTCCTCTAATGACTAGAGCCTTGATACACTCAGCCTTGACACATTGACAAATGGTATGGTATGGGGACTGGTCACGGGTCCTCTAATGTCTAGAGCCTTTTGACACTCAGCCTTGACACATTGACAAACTGTATGGTATGGGGACCGGTCACAGATCCTCTAATGACTAGAGCCTTGATACACTCAGCCTTGACACATTGACAAACTGTATGGTGTGGGGACTGGTCACGGGTCCTCTAATGTCTAGAGCCTTTTGACACTCAGCCTTGACACATTGACAAACTGTATGGTATGGGGACCGGTCACAGGTCCTCTCATGACTAGAGTCTTGAAACACTCAGCCTTGACACATTGACAAACTGTATGGTGTGGGGACTGGTCACGGGTCCTCTAATGTCTAGAGCCTTTTGACACTCAGCCTTGACACATTGACAAACTGTATGGTATGGGGACCGGTCACAGGTCCTCTAATGACTAGAGCCTTGAGACACTCAGCCTTGACACATTGACAAACTATGGGGTGGGGACCGGTCACAGGTCCTCTAATGACTAGAGTCTTGAAACACTAAGCCTTGACACAATGACAAACTGTATGGTGTGGGGACCGGTCAGAGGTTCTCTAATGACTAGAGCCTTGAAACACTCAGCCTTGACACAATGATAAACTGTATGGTGTGGGGACTGGTCAGAGGTCCTCTAATGTCTAGAACCTTGAAACACTCAGCCTTGGCACATTGACAAACTATGGGATGGGGACCAGTCACAGGTCCTCTAATGGCTAGAGCCTTGAAACACTCAGCCTTGACACATTTACAAACTGTATGGTGTGGGGACCGGTCAGAGGTCCTCTAATGACTAGAGCCTTGTGACACTCAGCCTTGGCACATTGACAAATGGTATGGTGTGGGGACCGTTCAGAGATCCTCTAATGACTAGAGCTTTGATACACTCAGCCTTGACACATTTACAAACTGTATGGTGTGGGGACCGGTCACAGGTCCTCTAATGACTAGAGCTTTGATACACTCAGCCTTGACACATTTACAAACTGTATGGTGTGGGGACCGGTCAGAGGTCCTCTAATGACTAGAGCCTTGTGACACTCAGCCTTGGCACATTGACAAATGGTATGGTGTGGGGACCGTTCAGAGATCCTCTAGTGACTAGAGCCTTGGGACACTCAGCCTTGGCACATTGACAAAATCCAGTGCATCAAGGGATAGCTTCCAGTTTAAAGGAACCTGATTGGTTAATTAAAATTTTCAAAATGAAATCTGTGATTTTCATTGGCCTGTGAACAAAATTGGGCGAAAACTCAGCCAATCATAGATATTCTGTAAAGGTTCATGATTGCCCTGCTGGTCAGGATAATTCAAACAATACACTGACTGACACTGATCCAGAGATTATCTACACTGAGAATTTGCCACACAGGTTATAGATAACACAAAGAGACCTACACTTTCTCCAGGTGAGGTCTCCAGCCAGCCTCCTGTAGACCTGGGATACTCTCAATGGGGATTTGACGTACACCATCTCGGAAACACTGCAAACCAGGGTAAACCTTCTTCAACTCCTCCTGCTTCCTCTTTGTCAATGCCTTGATAATCTGAGGAGATAGCGATAAAATGCAAGCTTATTATTTACTTCTATTGATCAGGGACAATTCCAATCGAGTAATATGGCTATATTTCTCGTCTTGAATGGCCCAAGTTAAGCTTTATTGGTTTGTCCTCCAGGTTTGATCTTGGAGAATAGGCAGTCAAATACCATCTCAATCTGTCTAAAGATCACTCACTCAATACATTGGGCATGATGTCTAAGGACATGGGCATACTTTTGGATCCCAGCTTCCCCTACCCTGTATTGTGTCGCACAAAATATTGTTCGCACCATTTGCAAATATGTATATTGCAGGCTCAGCCCTTGAAATTAAGAAAATTTGGCAACGGCAAAAATTCCCAACTGGTGTAATCACACTCTACATTTAATATTCTGTTAAATTTTGCCTGTGATATAAAAGCATTACTGTGTTCATATAAGGGACAGGACAAAAGTTCAAACAGATAATAAAATAGATTCTTATATAAACAACACCACATCAAGGGTGCAGTCCACACTAGCGAAGGTTTCGCACAAAGTGGCCCCTTGCTAATTTCATAATGAGAAGGTTGCCCATGTTCGATAGCATGATAATTCTTCTTCCCTTCTCACTAACTGATATCTACATTACCATCCTGTTGGACATAACCAATCCTCCAAACGAGCATATAACATTTGCTGGTTGACCGGGCCTACGTGCCACTACAGAGTTAATCTTGCCGGGAAGAGAATATTTGACAGGTTAACCCCCATTTTTTTTTTTTTTTTTCCCCACCTTTTTAAAATGCCTGTTGGATGCGGAACAGTTTCAAATGCATGAAACTAAAATCATTTCATACGTTTTCTCTGACAAATTTTCATACATTTTATGGAGTTTTTCAGAAAAGTTGAAGGAGGTTTAAGGAGGATTTTATGTCATTCCTTTTTAATTTCAATAGCTCACTTGTGTCCTGAAATAATGGCATGATTATGCTTATTCAGAAAATATATAATTTACAAGGTTTTTGTTGAAAAATTTACAACTATTTACAGCTGAAGAGCCTGTTTTCAGCTGCACATAATTTAGGGATATCTTACAGTTGATTGGTCAATTCAAATGTTCAAAAACAAATCCAGTATTTTCATTGGCTTTGGAGAAAATTGGAAAAACATCCAACCAATGACAGAGGTTCTGTGACACGTTTGATGATCCATATATTCATATAGTACAACACAAACTTGAAGTTTCAGAGACAGACTTTACCTCTTTCTGTTGTCGAATGATATGTGTGAATTGCGTGTACACAATCCTGGGGTTAAGTTCACAACCCATCAGTGTGGCTCCTTCATAATCCTTGATGTAGCCCAGGTACGCAGACTTGGCCATCTTGATCTCTTTGGAGAACCCCTGTCAAAATGTTAAAAGAATAATACACATGAACTGAATATATGTGTATAAAATGTGTACTGGCATGAAATATTAAACGGAGGTATTTTCCCTATATACAGTGTAATATGACCATACGATGTAGCGAGTGACAAGAGTGAGTGAGAAATTGAGTTGTCGATGTCACATTCAACTTTGTAAATAGTTGATAAAAGGGTGTCACAGTCAACTTTGAAAATAGTTGATGAGGGGTTGTCACATTCATCTTTGTAAATAGTTGACGAAGGGGTGTCACAAATCAACTTTGTGAATAGTTGACAAGGGGGTGTCATTCAACTTTGTAAATAGTTGATGAGGGAGTGCCACAAATCAACTTTGTAAATAGCTGACAAGGGGGTGTCATTCGACATTGTAAACAGTTGACAGGGCTGCATATAGAGCCAATTTAGTTCCAGAAAATGTATGGGCGGCCAAAACATCCGACGCCCAAACTCAAATGAAAAAAACAAACCGAAAGTGTTGTTGATGCTGCTCAGTTTGAAAGGATTTCTGAAGGAAATACTGAATAAAGCTTCTGAGCGCCACAACATCGATATGATTGCATAGATGGGTATTGAATTTCATGCTAATAAACCTCTATTTTGTGATTGATCACAGGCTATTTGCACCGAAATTTACGAAAATTGGACCCTTAATAATGAATTACGAATGCGAACTGAAAGTTTGGGATTGGAATCGGCAAAAAAATCCGAGCTGAAGCCCTGGTTAAAGCCTGGTTAAAGAGGGGGTGTCACCTTCAACTTTGTAAAGAGTTGACAAGGAAATGTCGCATTCAACTTTGTAAATATTTGATGAGGGGGTGTCACATTCAACTTTGTAAATATTTGATGAGGGGGTGTCACATTCAACTTTGTAATTAGTTGATGAGGGGGTGACACATTGAACTTTGAAAATAGTTTATTGAGGGGGTTTCACATTCAACTTTGTAAATAGTTGATGAGGGGGTGACACATTGAACTTTGAAAATAGTTTATTGAGGGGGTTTCACATTCAACTTTGTAAATAGTTGACAAGGGGCTGTCACATTCAACTTTGTACATAGTTGAAGAGGGATTGTCACATTCAACTTTGTACATACATGTAGTTGATGAGAGGTGTCACATTCAACGTTGTAAATAGTTGAAGAGGGGGTGTCACATTCAACTTTGTAAATAGTTGATTGAGGGGTGTCACATTCAACTTTGTAAATAGTTGATGAGGGGGTGTCACATTCAACTTTGTAAATAGTTGAAGAGGGGGTGTCACATTCAACTTTGTAAATAGTTGACAAGGGGATGTCACATTCAACTTTGTACATAGGTGAAGAGGGAGTGTCACATTCAACATCATAAACAGTTGAAGAGGGGGTGTCACATTTAACTATGGATAGGTTGGTTCGACTGAGGATGTAGAATCTTCTCAGCTCTAATTTCCATAAATATAAATACTTTTATAGGAAGATGTCTGAAAATATACTAAAATTAGGAGGATTGTAAAAATATAGGAAGTGAGAGCGCAGAATAGAAAACTGACCTGTTTCTTGAAGTATCCAATGGCGTACTCATCAGCGAATGTGAGGAAGTGCTGCATATTGTGTTTGATATGGTAATCCTTTAGATGGTTCATCATATGTGTGCCGTAACCCTGGGGATACAAACAAACAAACACAGGTTCAATATGGGATAAGTTTGCTCACAAGACAATGTATGGTGAATCCTCCAATCAGTCAATCACAGGAAGTGAAATTTTCCACCTTAAAATCTGGGGGTGATCATATCTACCAGAACAGAAAGTTGACAAATCGGTCCAAAATCATGCAGATAATCCATTATTTCTCTGTTATTTTAATGACCGTAGAAGATTTATTGAATTTTGTTCACAATCGGGATGATGAAATTTTAATATTAGGCAGACTGAATTATTATAGGATACATTTAATATAATGGTTACAGTTATAATTCACAACTAGAATTTGACCTTGATAAAATAGATCAAGGTTTGTCATTTTCAATAGACTTCTGACCCTTCACCAGATGCATATGTGGTATGAATTTACAACGCCTGGCTATAATCCTTCTTCACATATGGTGTCCACAATAAAGATGAACAGACAGATGACGGCAACACCCTTCAGGTAAAATTTGCCCAAGGGATAATAACTGGATGATATGAAGTCTACAATCAATGATCTTTTAGCAGCGTACGCTATTTCATCCCTTTATTGTAATACATTTGATAATAGGGACATTACAATCACATAGATACATGTATAACCAGATAGAGAACTTCATTGGGTTCCGCTGTGATAAATCAAACAGTCCCATTTTTTCTTCCCATGAAGGATTACTTGGGTAAATCAGGCATCCATAATTACATAAATAATTCCAGCCAGATCAGTATTGTGAGAAAGAATGAAATAATCAACATCAAACTTGCATGGTGGGTTTCGTTTGGGAACTATGAATATTCTGGCGGTCAAACATATGTACTGAATTTATCGCATGCTACTGTTTTTCACAAAAATTGTAGCCTACCTTTACTTGCTGTATTCCACATTAATGCAGCCTACCTTAACTTGCTGTATTCCACATTACTGTAGCCTACCTTAACTTGCTGTATTCCACATTAAAGCAGCCTACATGCACCTTAACTTGCTGTATTCCACATTAATGCAGCCTACCTAACTTGCTGTATTCCACATCAATATAGCCTATCTTAACTTGCTGTATTTCACATTAATGCAGCCTACATTAACTTGCTGTATTTCACATTAATGTAGCCTACTTTAACTTGTTGTATTCCACAATAATGTAGCCTAACTTGTTGTATTCCACATTAACGTAGCCTACCTTAACTTGTTGTATTCCACATTAATGCAGCCTACCCAAAGTTGTTGTATTCCACATTAATGTAGTCTGCCTTAACTTGCTATATTCCACATTAATGTAGCCAACTCTAACTTGCTGTATTCCACATTAATGTAGTCTACCTTAACTTGCTGTATTCCACATTAATGTAGTCTACCTTAACTTGCTGTATTCCACATTAATGTAGTCTACCTTACCTTATTGTATTCCACATTAATGTAGCCTACCTAACTTGTTGTATTCCACAATAATGTAGCCTACCTTAACTTGCTGTATCCCACATTAATGTAGCCTACCTTAACTTGCTGTATTCCACATTAATGTAGCCTACCTTAACTTGCTGTATCCCACATTAATGTAGCCAACCATAACTTGCTGTATTCCACATTAATGTAGCCTACCTTAACTTGTTGTATTCCACATTCATGTAGCCTACCTTAACTTGTTGTATTCCACATTAATGTAGCCTACCTTAACTTGTTGTATTTCACATTAATGTAGCCTACCTTAACTTGTTGTATTCCACATTAATGTAGCCTACCTTAACTTGTTGTATTCACATTCATTGTAGCCTACCTTAACTTGTTGTATTTCATTAATGTAGCCTACCTTAACTTGTTGTATTTCACATTAATGCAGCCTACCTTAACTTGTTGTATTCCACATTAATGTAGTCTACCTTAACTTGCTGTATTTCACATTAATGTAGCCTACCTTAACTTGTTGTATTCCACATCAATGCAGCCTACCTTAACTTGTTGTATTTCACATTAATGCAGCTTACTTTAACTTGTTGTATTCCACATCAATGCAGCCTACCTTAACTTGCTGTATTCCCCATTACTGTAGTCTAGCTTAACATGTTGTATTCAACATTCATGTAGCCTACCTTAACTTGTTGTATTCCACATTAATGTAGCCTACGTTAACTTGTTGTATTCCACATTAATATAGCCTACCTTAACTTGCTGATTGGAAGTAACTGCACAGAATACTATCTCTGTGAAGCCTTGTGTGGGAAACATGCGGAAACAAATTCCTCCAATGACACGGTTCTCTTTGATTAGTGCCAAGCATTTGTGCTTCCTCCTGCAAATAGAAAGTGAGTAAGTAGAATTTTAACGTCGCTTTCAACAAATTTTAAGTCATATCATGATGACCCAGTCACACGATCATGTCACCCGGTCAACCAGTCCTTGATCTATCCCTTTACTGCTGAGCACCAAGTGAGGAAGACTCATTATTGAAGTCTTTGGTAGGACTCAACACACAATTAGAACCACAAACACACCTTGTCAATTAAAATAGACAGATCCAGCATTGTGATTGGCTACATGTTCCTTTAATTATTCTCCACGTCGAGCCAATTAAAACACCAGATTTTTTGTTCTCAAAACTTGAAATTAAGATTATCAAACCTGGAAGATGCAAAGGAATGTAAAATGCAATTCTCTTTAACATTTCTAGTGCTGAAGCCCCGCCACTTAAGACTCCCCATAAAAAGTTATACAAACTAAAGAACTTCAAAAGTCCAGTTTTATTTTTATTTTATTATTGCTTTCAATCTTGAAACAAATAAAATCTGCCCGTGAAACAAAAAAACATGAGGGTGAGACTCACAAAACCCCTCGGCTTCCCCTAAGCAATTGAGAAATATGCTGAGAATGTGCAATATATTAAGGCTATACTAATCATCCAGAATTGTCCTTTTTTATAGAAGCCAAGGGGCTTCAATATACGCCCGTATATCTGGAATTATATTGGTCCAAATTTCAAGGTTGTTTAATAGCCTGGATTCCAATTGGTAGCTAGCAATCCAAAGAAAGGTCTACAATTTTGTGCTTAGCCGAGAGCTCACATATCCCACACTGAAATCGACAATAGTCAAACACAAGAAAATAGTAGTTTTCCTGCAAATGAATTCCTTCCAGACGAGAGAATTTTTCATGAAGGAAGAAGAAAGTGATGAAGTAAACCTTTGTTCTTGAGTTAATAAACAGGTATGAAGTTCAAATAGGACCCCTCTCCCCGTTAAATTAGTAAATGTTTTTATTTCACAACAGTTTAACTAAATGTAGCTGTTACAAACATGGGAGACAACTCCAAGGGACAAATGCCATATACATGTAGGGAAGAGAACTCTGAATATTTCAACCTAACACATATAGTCAGCTAAACTTGATTCAGGTTTGGGGAACTGTGACCTAGACCTTTAACAAATTGATCTCAAAATGTATGGCTCCTCTTTGCCATGCGAGTAAGGTATACTCAAAGTTTGGTACCATTTCATACCTTGAGACTAGAGATATCGCATGGACAACAAATGTTAATGGATGAATGGACAGAACGCAACATCGCATTACACTACCTCGTCTTCAACAGGCATATGAAAATGTGACTTTTAATGATTTCTTGATTTTGAGATCACAGTGACCTTGACCGTTGACCCACATTTTGGTATGTAACATGTCCCTCTAATGTATCTACTGGCAGAAAAAAAAGTTATTTTTAATGATTTCCTGATTTTGGGGTCAGTTACCTTGACCTTTGACCTTGACCTCAATTTAGGTACACGACACATCGTCATCCCTCAATATATCAATGGACACAAAATAATTATGATTTTTATGAATGACATTTGACCTTGACATAAATTTTGGTACATGACACATCATGTCCCCCTAATGTATCTACTGACACAAAAAAAGTAATTTTCAAAGATTTCTTGATTCTGGAGTCAGTGACCTTGACTCTTGACCTTGACCTAAATTTTGATACATGACAAACTATCTCCCCCCTAATTTCTCAATGGACACAAAAATCATGATTTTTAACAATTTCACGATTTTGGGGTCAGTGACCTTGACCTACATTTTGGTATGCGACACATTGTGTCCCCCTAATGTATCTACTGACACAAAAACATCTTATTTTTAATAATTTCCTGATTTTGGTGTCACAGTGACCTTTGACCTTCACCTAATTTTTGGTGTGCGACACTTCATTTCCCCCTATTGCATCCACTCACAAAAATTTGTAATTTTTATGATTTCCTGATTTTTAGGTCAAACTGACCTTTTGACCTTGATTCTGGGGTCACAGTGACCTTGACTTTTGACCTGGATCTAAATTTTGGTACATGACAATACGGCTCCCCGTAATTTCCCAATGGACTAAAAAAATCATGATTTTTAACAATTTTATGATTTTGCCATCACATAATACGTCCGCCTTTTGGCGGGCGTATAAAAAGGGTCATCACTCTGTAAAATAAGGACTGAGATGAATAATTCTTTATAGGCTTGTAGAATACAAGTAGATAAATAGTTTCCAAAATTTGGTAGCTGTATTGACCACAGTTCTTCAGATTTAACTCAAGCATATCCAAGATTAGTACACCTAAGGGGCATAACTCCATCAAATAAGGGACGAGACGATGATTTTTTGTACGCTTCTAGAATACAACTAGATAAATAAGTTTCCAAAATTTAGCAGCTGTACCGAACACGAATCTGCAGATATAACTTGTACATTCAAGTACAGATCACAAAATCGGAGATTATTACATCCGAAAGGGGCATAACTCCATAAAATAGGGTCCGAGACGACTAATTTTTTTGTAGGCATATACACTACAACAGCATAAAAAGTTTCCTCATAATTTGGTTGCTGTACCAAACACAGTTACTTATATATAACTGGTACATTCAAACATATATCACAAACTCAGAGATAACTGCACCCGAAAAGGGGCTTAACTCTGTAAAATAAGGACTGAGGCGAAGTAACTTTCAAAATATAGTAAATGTATCGAACAGTTCTGGAGAGATAGTGGGTTACATTCAAGCATAAAGGATGGAAATAGGAATTAATATATCTGTAAAGGGGCATAACTCTGTAAAATATGGGCTGAGGGTGGCCACTTTCAATAGGCATCTGGCTTAGCACTAGATAAACTAGATGTTCCACTTTGACCCTTGGGTTGCCACTCCAGCACGAAACCTATGCTGGTTGTTTTTTTAAGCAAAAACATAAGTCTCCCCCAACCTCCCACATTGCCTTGATTGGGCACATTATTTAAGGGAAAGTGCTATAAAATGAATGTAGCAATAAGTATCCTAAACAATTAAAGCTGCGCATCTAAAAATATGAATTGCAAAGAGGCGATTTTCATTGTTGCAGTAGCTCAGTGAGGAGTCTGGATTTATATAGCAACGAGTGGATTGCCGACACCTACAGTGTCCAACCAATGTGAATTACAAGTAATTTTGAAGCATCAATTATTTTGAAACTGATCACATTATAGGAAAGATGCAAAACATACAAGAGGCACACCTATAGTATACATGCTGTACCGTATAGAAGTTTCAAGCATCTGCCTTCAGTAGTTTCCAAGATATGGAGTGAACAAAAATTGGACAGACAGATAAGCATGTTTTGCATGGACCCACGCAAGCCCTAGTTCACACCAAAACCTAATTAGATCATAAGGCCATTTCAATGAAGCTTCCATCCAAGTTTGGTGAAATTTCATTCAGTAGTTCTCCACATATCTTGTAGACAAGAGTAGTCCTGTACATACATGTAACAAAGATGGACATCAGAAACAGATGGATGCACGCAAACAAACCAAAACCTAATCAGATGAAAAGGCAACCACGATGAAGCTTCCATCCAAGTTTGGGGAAATTCCGTCCAGTAGTTCTCCAGATATCTTAGAGACAAGGCCTGTCTATACATGTACAAATAGTCAGACGGATGAACACCAAACACGCATGCACACCAAAACATAATTAGATGCGGAGGCCATTTCAATAAAGATTCCATCCAAGTCTGGTGAAGTTCCATCCAGTAGTTATCCAGATATCTTACAGACAAGGCCTGTCCATACATGTAGAAGTAGATGGACAGGTGGACGTACAACAGACCCGGACCAACGCATGCATGCATACCGAAACCTAATCAGATGAGCCCATTGCAATGAAGGTTCCATCCTAGTTTGGTGAAATTCTGTCGGATAGTTATCCAGATATCTTGCAGACAAGGCTTGTATATACATGTACAAGTAGATGGACGGACGCATGCACACACACCAAAACCTAATCAAATGAGGGGGCTATGCCAATGAAGCTTCCATCCAAGTTTGGTGGAATTCCGTCCAGTAGTTCTCAAGATATGTTGCAGACAAGGAAAGAGGACGGTTGGACAGGCAGACAGGGGACGGACAGACAGACAGACAGCACAAACACTAGATGTCTCCCCCCAACATAGTTGGAGGAGACATAATAAGTGTTCAAAATTTGGTAGATGCGTCTCAAGCGGTTTTGCCTAAAATGCGGTAATGAACGGACGGATGGATGGACGGATGGACGTACATGACGACGACAATACCCCAAGGCCAAAATGTACGAGGGGTAAAAAATTTTCATTAACATTATTTTTGTGCAGTTTATGATGGTTACAATGAATCAGTGTTCTTGAGAAATAGAACTTAAATGTTTCCTGTACAAACCATTTGGTGTGCGAGATGAGTACATCAGTAAATTTTAATTTGCGAACCTGTCGATCTATCACTTTGCGCTACTCACCATATTACAATCCAATAATGTTCTTGAAAAATAGAATAGAAATATTGGGCCTACAGAGGTTTTTGTCTGGTATGCGACGCCATGCCAACCTCTGAATATATGGCTTCGCATGGACTTGCCAATAATATAAGTCCTGACATTTCATAAACAGTTCCAAATTTTAGTGCAGTCTCTCATGATTTAATACTAAAATTAATTCACCATTCGGATAAATAGAATTAAAATATTGAACCTATGAGCATTTGTTTTTTGTCTGATATGGGAATTAATTAGTATACTGTCGATCTATATCACTTTGCACGACTTGCCAATAAACGGACATAACATATAGGTGCAGTATTTCTATTCTTGAGCACTCTCTCATATAGGTGCAGAAATTTCGTAGCTAGAATTTTTATTTTTGAGCGCTCTCTCTCACTTTAATCTCTTGATTGAATATTATAATGAATTAGTGTTCTTGAAATATAATTGAAAGTATTGAGCATAGGAGCGGTATTGTCTGATACGCCAGTTCCGACAGGTGCGAATTGCAAGATTTGTTGGATGGATCCATATCTCTCTGCACGACACTAGATATTATACATCCATAGACATTACAGATTTAAGCAGTGTTTATTCATAGATAGAAATGTAATATTGAGCATAAGGGCGTTTTTGTCAGAAACGGGAGTTCTGATTTGGCGAGAAGGTATAAACTTCTGAACAGCAGTGGCCTCCCACCATTTCTTCTTCCTCACTTTCCAGACATATTGGATTTATTATTGAATCAGCCACCACCAGAACTGAATTTCGTCAAAAATATCCAATGACCCATCGAATTAGATCTCTCAACCACCCATAGAATTTCAAAACCTTTTTACCCCATGACCCATATATTAATTATATGAAATGCCATCTGTCTCCATCACATGTTTTTTCTCGAATAGCCTTTAGTCAGAGATACATTTGAAGTTCAGGTACATATATTCACATATGAACAAAGTCAAAGGTCGATAACTTACGGATCAAAGACGAGTCTGGTGATATATTCTTTAGGCATTCTGGGTAACTGATGGGAGAAGACATTTTGAAGTCCTATCAACCAGATGAGGATCTGGCGTGGGGGTCTTCGAGCTAACGTGTTCGAGATTACATGGAACTCTATCACCCCTTTCTTCTCTTCTTGTCGAGCGCCCTCATCTCTCGCTGCATGTGCTGGGAAAAACGATGTCTGGGCAAATGAAAAATACATCGTATGAATTAGATACTTTTCTTATCAAAACTACATAGTATTAAAACTAAATTTGCTGGGAAAGGGAATAATTTGAGACAATTATCCCTTGGAGACATTCTCAGATTGACTATAAAGAGTGAGTGAGCAGTCTACATGTACCAGTGCCCACAGTTCCTACTATCCTGGACCCTGATCAATCCAGCCAGTAGAGCACCTGATGAAACATCCAAGTATTGACCGAGTTTAATATTGCTTAACTTTGGTGATCTGATGGGAACCGGTGTGTCCAACATGACTGTACAGAAATGTGAGGGTATTTGAATGTTGTGTACTAATTTACCGCCATGACCACTCGGACGTCTTTCATACAGTCTCTTAGATTGTGATGCAGGGGGGGGGGGGGGGATTTGGTTTTTAATGTCACACTCAAGGTTGCGATGCAGTAAATAAGTACATAACAAATACTGATATGAAGGTTTAAACTCCAAATCTACCCCAAAAATAGAGAATAAACAAATACTTCAACAAAATCTGTCTCGAAATGATTTCTGGCTTGGTGCAGCTGTTATGCTCATCTCCGCCACAAAAACAGTGTTGCCTGGTTTGCACGTTCACCAGGTGCTGACATATACTTTCGCAAGCGAGCGATTGCATGAGACAGTCGCAGGAGTCATGGTAAAGCATGAAAAGCATGAAAGCTTTACAAAACACTGAATATGTTGGATTCAGATCTCAGTCCTATGTTAAACTCACATGGTAAAGGAAGCAGAGGGCAGATTAGTCATTGTACTAACTGCGGTTTTACCCTCATTAAATAAAGTATATTGAATTGAATTGAAGCAGGATACATCATCCCAAATAAGTAATATTCCGAATTATCAAGACTTGGAGAGCTGAAGAGACCACCAGTCTCTCATGTTTGTGAAATTTGTGACAGCTGTTGATCCCTCTCCTAGATCTTTGTATTGTGGGAGAGAAGACTGTATTACAAGATTGATTCACTCTTCTCATGCATTATTACTCTCTAATACCTTTTCATTTTCCATGAGAAGGAACAATAAAAGTTAGACGAGTTGAAAATCAAGAGAATGGAACAGAAAAACTCCATTCTCCAGTCTGTAAAATCTGCGATATTGATTGATCACTCTCTTGGATTCTGTTTTGGGTGAGTGATGCGCGAGTGATCCTCTCTCCAATATCACTCTCCACTGCATTGGCAGTTTTGAGAAGAGTGCTCAATAGCTCTCCTGGAGAAAAATTTAGGAGAGTGATCCAGAGTGATCACTCTCCTTTAGTACCTAGAGACTGTTTCTCCCCAACCCTCTGATGGTCAATGTGGTGTACTCACATCAGGGCCCACCATTTTATCAGGATCATTGATTGTGGCGATGATCTCGGCAACCACCTCGTAAGGAACATCTCCCTCGACTTTCTTCCTTTTAGGCTCATCAACCAGCTCTGTATCCACGATCCCTCGCTTGATACCCACCACTGCAACGTTAGCATGAACAACATTCTGTACACAGCTGATAAGGTCGTTTACTATAATTTCTGTGTTTCCCTTAACCCTATCCATGTTTCTTTGATTAATGCAGAATTTAACAGATTTTTTTGAAAATCTATACAAAAGGAGTGATATCTCAAAATGAAACGAGACAATTAAAACCTCCCTAACTACCTACCAAACTAATATCAATAATATTTTGTGGATGATGCAAGGCAAACTAACATTTCTCACTTAATTTCTATAAAACAGCCATTTAATATGTGGCATGGTCCACTACAGGACAATATGACTGTATATGTGGAAAATGTTTTTGAGAAAGAAATGAAACAATCATCCTGTTGGAGGGGGTGGAGGAATTAATTTTCTTCTTTTTTTTGGGGGGGGGGGGGTAAAGAACCCCCTTTCTACCCTCTTACAAATATTGATCTGAATAGGAGGAGATCAGATCAGGCCAATTGTACTGAAGATGAAAAATAAGGATAACATAAGATAAGCTTTACTTAAAAGTCTCGGGTTCACTAACATATACCATCCAGAATGCATGCAATAAGATGAAGGGGTGAGTGAGTGAGCGAGCGAGTTAATGTCGCTTTCAACACTATTTCAGTTATATCACAACATTTGGTTCCTAATCCTTTGCACACCCGAAAACCACATGGATAGGGTCCTATTTTTTTAACACCCAGGAGCCCAAGGATGGGGTCCTATTCCTTTTCACACCCGGGAACCGCACGGATGCCCCAGTTAGTCGCCTCTTAAGACAAGCTCTCTGAGGGCAACAAGATGACTTAGGGTGGGTAACAATAAACCACTGTCTGACAAACGTTTCAAGATAGATACAAGATTTCCAGTGATGCTGCCAATGTGTGTACATATGTAGATGAAACGGGATCCCAAGCTACATCTTGTGACAAGGTATACACATATAAACTTGAAGTGAACTAATTATGTCCTATTGTATCACCCGGAAATGAAATTTCAAGTTGGTTCACAGGGGGTGGCATGTATATGAGTGCAAGTGAATGACAAAGCAATTTCATGTGACATCTTAATGCAAGGTACACAGATACCAAATCTGAAAAGAATTCTTAATGAAATTCTAATTCCATTGCCTGTACCCCAATTCTATAGTTCCATCTTGGAAATCTCAGCCCCTTCAGGATATCATGTGAACAATGAATTTTGAAATGAGGCTCCACTATTTTAGCTGACCTGTGTCTGTGTTTTTGGACGAACGTCTACTTGGAATAAGCCCCGGGGAGACATTAAGTGAGGTGAAGCCGTCATTAGAGCTGGAGTTGTAACTGGTTGGTGATGTGATGAACTTGTTCAACCCGCTCACACCAGTGGCTGCAGGAGGAGCTGAAATAAACAACCATCAAACATTGTTATAATCCGTTCAAATTAAACAGATCAAATATGCACTGAACATGGCAAAAAGAAAGAAATGAGTAAGCATAATAAAACCTGTTTGTCGTAAAGTTACCAGTATTAGCCAAGAAATCATTTTTTTCCAAATTTATAGCTGTAATATTTCCAACTCTAGGAATTCTCTACTTCAGGTTTTGGTCTTTGATACAGCAGTATCGGTATAAAATCAGCCTCATTAAAGGTTCCACTAAATAACCCATGCACACTTTGCACGAAAACGTACAGAAAAGCTGTGTAAATTACAAGTTGAAATTGTTTTTGACCAAAAATGACATCAAATCAGATATTTCAACACAATAAAACAGATGTGGTAAAAAACGTATTGAAGCCGTAATCTTAGACTTCAGAGTCTATATATACATGTATAACAGGCATGTTAGCTGGGTTCTGAGAGAAGTCTGGGTCCTATATTGGTGAACTAGTCAATCAATGTATGGGTGATATATATACATGTATAGTTGACTGCTTACTTGATGGGGGTGATGATATAGGCATGTTAGCTGGGTTCTGAGAGAAGTCTGGATCCCATATTGGTGAACTACACTACTGGACAAACACACCATGAAATACCATGAATGCCCCATTAAAAAGCCATTAAATGCCAAAATTTGATCAATTTGATCATTAATTTTTTGCACTGCCATCAATTGATAATCGGATGATAAATTCAGTGTCCTTAATTGGCCATTAATAATAAATTTCGTGGCCGTTAATTTTAAACGCACCATGTTTAATGCCCATGGAAAGGAGTATAATGGCCATTAATGCATACCGGCTGCTATCTTATAAAATTCATTGCCATGAATATGCAGTAAAAATAATTAATGACCATGAAAAAAGATAATCTGATGGCCATGAATTTCACAGTACAAACATTGATGGCCATGAAAATCTGATGAAGTATGATTAATGGACATTGATGGCCATGAACATCTGATTAAGTACGATTAATGAACATTGATGGCCATGAACATCTGATTAAGTACGATTAATGAACATTGATGACCATGAAAATCTGATTAAGTATGATTAATGGGCATCAAAACCAATGTCCCAAATAATATATTACTTCATGGCGTGGGATTAGCCGGAATCAGGAAACAGGGCGTCTCACCCAGTTACTATCACAGGACAAATAGGCTGGGGTCCAGGGGCCGCCTAGGCCCCAGGGGTCTAGATGCTCTGAGATGCATTCTAGGGCAATTCTGGCCATGTAGATGGCAAATCACTGAGCCTCTTTCTACAGACTTTCAGGTCCTTTTATGCAGTATAAAAATGGAACGAAATCTAAATTTTGAAGGGGAGCTTTTGGTTACTCTTCTCAAAATTGCCAATGCAATGAAGAATAATATTGGAAAGAGTGATCAGTCTTGTATCACTCAGGCTAACCAGAATCCAGTGATCATCTTTTTTCAAAAATTATATTTAACTTTAGGGTTAATAACTTTACAGGGGTCAAAATGTTAGACCAAAAATATCTGCTGACGAGTAAAATCTAAGCTCAGGTCGTCCTCCTGACGATCACAAAAAATTGGCTTTCATAAAACAAACTGTCAATGTGATGAACTGATGAACAGAACTGATGAACAGAATTGTTGAAATGTTTGTTCATCTTTCCCGCTGACTGCCGGCCGCTGGCCATGTTTGCCAGTCTTGAGTGGATGCTGGTGTAAAATGGTCCTATGTGAACGACGTTTGTTCCTGCTCCACCAATACTATTACCAAGAGTGATCTCCCTTCGTCTCATAACTTCAGGATATGACAGCATTAGTTCCCTAGGAACAATTTCACCCATGCACTCATACAATCATCTCGGCGCCAAAATTCAAATAGCAGACGGTCAAACCCAAACTCACTGCTGGTGTGCAGACAGTTCCATGCAAATGTTGATTGCATGAGATTACGTATTGTTTTCCTTGCAACTTAAAATCTGTTGACAGGTATGGATATTTGCTCATTTGTTTTAAGTGCCAAGCTTCCAAATTTGATTGTTTTTTGCTGAACCCATTTGAAAAGAAATGGGTTTGTAAATTTCTGCTTGCGTAGAACATTACCGCGGGTCCAGTTTCCGTTTTTTCTACAACAACATTTTCGTTGATCATCCAAGATAATAGGAAATGTTTGAGGCTGGCATGATCTTTATAAACATGAAATACTTTTGAAGCTATACGAAATTCATAAGAAGTGATGTATTCATAGAATACAAGAGACTTCTTGATCTTGTTAGCGGTCTACATCGTCGTTGTTGTTGTTGGAATGGCTTCCTGTTCCGGGATTTTTGGCAATATATCGGAGCCAGTTCTTTTCAGAGAAGTGAAATTACCCACAGTATCTATATGTAATTTTTGCATTTTTATTCTGAAATTTGAAGGAAATATATTCAGAATAAAAACAAATCTCCAATACCTCACATGTTATTTTCATAGCGCCTGCAAGCCCATGCACCGTCATTGTGCTTTGAAAATAACATGCGAGGTATTGGAGATTTTCTTTGATTCTGAACAGTTTTCTCTCAAATTTCAGAATAAAAATGCACAAATTACATATAGATACTGTGGGGAATTTCACTTCTCTGAGAAGAAATGGCTCTGATATATTGCTGAAAATCCTGTCGCATCGTAATGTGAGACAGTCTGTTACTGCAGGGAGAGAGAGAGAAAAAAACTATACCTCCAGCAAAGATACAATTTCTTCAAATCACTAAATGGTATGGATTATCTAAAACCCAGTTAAAGCTGTGTATAAATTTATCCTGTACATCGGATGCCGTACTGGTTGCTCACAAGACCCCGCTCACAATTATCATTGATTTATTACTGTAGTTTATTTCAAATACTGGTCTTCAAACTTAATTCTCCCAAACAATTTCGCAGAGTACGTGAGAGGAAAATATTACTAATCCAGTGGCAGTCCATATGTGAAATAAATTCTCATTTGTATGTTTAAAATTTTTTACTGCATGCATGCCTTGATGATGATTTGCCCTGCAGGTTATATATATCAGTTGCATGGTATTGTATTCGGTCATTGTATTCGAAATACATTCCATTAATATTCGAATACAATCATGCAATTTGTCTATCGATCTGGATTGTTGTTCTGCATTGTGGTTCAACCATTATAAAACCTTCGAATACAAATCTAATACAAATATTTCGGCTCATATACACACAGTCGGAATACAATCGGTGTTCGAAGACATTCCGAATACAAGGAGTCCCAAAAGTCCAACATGAGAACAAATCAGAACATTGTATTCGCATTACATTCTAACCACAAAACTAGCATAAAACTACCACAAAACAATATTATATTCGGAAGACAAATATAATGTATTCGTCTTTGGTAAGGGATGACAGCACTTCGATATTTGCATCATGAATGTTTGGTCAACAAAGTATAGAAACGTTTTCTGGGTTTTGGGGGGCTTTAAAATGCCCCTGGGCTGAGGAAACCCAATCCTCACAGAATATTGATGAAAATCAAACATGCCAAACACCAGATGAAATTTCCTCGCCAGATGAAGTTGATAACAACAACCATTCAAAATCATATGTTGAATTGAGTGGGAGTGATGTACAAATCGACCAGTACCTCAATGAAAGTTTATAGCTTTCAAGGCTCATGGAGACAAAAATAGATCCTCATTCCTGGTTGCATTTTGATAATGAAAGTAACAAAACGTTCTTCGAGTTTTGTCTTGAATTTGACAAGTCAAAGAAGCCATATTGCAACTTACACCTATTGTGATACAACACTATAATCCCAAGAGAAAATGGTCTTGTAAATTATAATATTATGCAGGCATGAGGATGTGTAAGATATTATTCTCAACTGTTTTTTTTTTTTTTTTCAAGTTTTCGTTCTGGAAATTGCCTTTTGGCAAGAGTAAATAAAAAATAAAAATTTGAAACACCCAAGATTAAAATTTAAGTTGAAGAGACTTAATTTTTCACGAGGTCATCCAGTTGATGACCTGGAAATCCTGAGCATTTTAACCCCTGTAGATGCATTAGGGGAGACGATGTGTCGGGCATTGCTTTTGCTCATGTGGGTCGTTTCCATGGCAACCAGACACACCCTCTTTACCTCATATTGTAAGGATAGTATCCCTGAAGTCCAGGCTGTATATCGCACACTTTTCAATCTTCTGATCTGAACACTGGTAGTTATACGGGGAGTCCTTGTTTTCTTGTACACCACTAACTATCACATGTAAATACATACAGTGCTGAAAGTTTTCAATTCACTGTTCCACCTGTTCAGACTGATATGTTTTCGGGCGTATTTTGAGTTCAGACAGCTCTTGTTGGACTGTTGAATGTTCAGATGCAATGACAATAATGTAATTGACTGAGGCTTTCATTTCATGTTGATCAAGTTGTTTTATTGTCACATCAGTCAGGTGCACTCAGTGCATAAATGATGAATAAATAATAAGTATGGCTGATACATATATTGTTTGTGAAATTTGTAGCTCTATCTTTTTAGATAATGATTTAATGACCATTAATTGGCATCGGATATTTAATGGCCCACATTTCATCATAATTCTTATAATTAATGGCAATTGAATACCCCTCAATTGCAATATTTCTTTAATGGCCATGATTTTGTCCAATATTCATGATTAACTGACTGTTGAGTAATGGCCATGAATCTTTAATGGTTAGATTATGGGCATGGAGTCTAGCTGGATTCATGACCCTTAAACATTTCATTGACTATTAATGGTCATTAATATTCCAGATTATTACTCCCAATTTCATGGTCATTAATTTATGTTAATGGTCATTATTATATTTCAATTCGTGGCCATCACAAAGCCATGATTTTGTCCGATATTAATGACCATTTCATGGCTGATTGAAGGGAGATTTGATGGCTTTTTCACAAGTCTTTCTGTTAATGGGCATTAATAATTAATGCACAATTCACTACGAGAAGTTCCAGTAGTGCTAGTCAATCAATATATGGGTGATATATATACATGTATAGTTGACTGCTTACTTGATGGGGGTGATGATATAGGCATATTAGCAGGGTTCTGAGAGAAGTCTGGATCCCATATTGGTGAACTGGCCCCGTACACCTCTTCTTCCAACATCGATAAAAACCTGAGCAATGATAACAATCATGTTGAATATAAAAAAAAATCATATTCAATCAGGAATTGAAAGCAGTCAATTGTCCATACACAAGATACGGCCACTCACATCAGAGGTAGAGATTAGACAAAGCGTGGTGTTACAAAAACAGATGAAAAATATGTTCAATTAGCCTTATATTTAGGATGAACAGTAATGGCATATCTCAATGGCCTGCATTACCGACTGGATGAGAAGAAATTGCAATACCTTGGAAAGTGTGTTAGCACTAATGTACGCTTCTCCGGAGGCATTTTCTCCTTCTCTGCCCGAAATTTATCTAACAGCTGTCTTCTCATCGTTTGAAAAACTGATCGTAGCAATGTTCGTCCAAATATCAGCGTGGTCTCGTAGCGTGGCAGACTATCACAGAAAGCGGGTACATGACAATAGCAGAGCCAGCTGTTGGTTAAGTCCAGAAGAAATAAACAGGTTAGTCACATTACTGGTTTGTCATAAAACAACATGGACATAATCGGGGGCTTGTACAATACTATGTAGACAATCAATTCTTACTAACTCATTTTTCGCTATGAACATCATCCAATATTTGAGTTTTCAATAGGTCAAAGTTGCCCATAAGATGGCACCATAATGTCAATAAATATTGGTGATGCTAATACTATAATTGAGGCATCCTGGTAGAATTTTTGTGTTCTAATGTTAGTATTGTGAAGGCTCCTTTGTTGAATCATGATGTCCAACTATTGTCTAGATAACCATAGTTGTCACCATATTTGACTGACATTGACAATGGCGCCATCTGGTGGCCAGGAGTAAATAACGGAAAACTATCCTATCAACTTCTGATCAGTCTAACTTCATAGATTCTGTCACCATTTAAATCTATGGAAAAGTGAATAATTTTCTCAAAACTTCCGTTTTATACACATATTGTTGATCTGACAGGTCTAGTCATGTGACTTATTCCGATAATTTTTACAATGCTTTTAGACACAATAAGAGGGTTAAAGGGTTCTACCAAATGAATATATTAAATATGATATCAAATTTCATCCGAATTCATACCGAGTATAGTTAACTTTGTAGACCGCGAAATCATCCGTCTGTGAGCTCTGTTTTCTGCTCGTCGGTGTTTCTAACTTCCAGTGGTTCAAGCAGTGTAGGAACATTTTGGCCAGGTCATACATCGTCTGCCACTCCTTCTGCGCTAGGTGACCGAACTTATACAGCACAAAATTGGTCACACCCTGCACAATAAACAGACTATATTAGTGAGGCACATACACACAATAAGTGGTCATGTTATACAAATATTGTCAGGACGGCTAAGTTAAATCCTCTCTGGGATCATGTACTAGAATTTCTTGATCCCACCAAAATGATTTCAAACTGTGCAAATATCCACAGGTGTTCATGAAGTACAGATTTTCAAATGCAGGTGTTCATGAAGATCAGGTGTTCCTGTGCTTGTGTTCACGGTGTGCTTGTGTTCATGGTGTGCAGGTGTTCATGGATTGCAGGTGTTCATAGTGCATATATGTTCATGGTGGACAGGTGATTAGATGGTGGGCTGATGTTCATGGTAGGCAGGTACTCATGGTGGATGGGTATTCATATGGTGCACTGCACATATTCAGGTTGTCCAGGTGTTAACAGAATGCACAGGTATTCACTGAGTGTGAATATCCAAGGTGTGCAGGTGTTCATGTTGTCAAGGAGCATCCCTGTCAATTCACCACGGTAAAAATAATTCAACTCAGCAAGTTTTAACATGGTGTTAAATGGAAATTGTTAATAGCATAACATTTCAGCCAAGGCGGATTTCCTGAATCAACAGAGCTGAGGAGTTCATTATGCACAGGTGTTTGTAATGCACAGGTGTTAATGGAGTGCACTTATCCATGTTGTACACGTGATCATGAGATGGAGATTTCTCATGTACAGGTGTGTTACTCACCTTTGCTATACTGGGTCGTTCAAATGGTGGATTACCAAGCTGACCCTCTATAGTGGGATTGCTCATGTTTAGTATACATTTTCTCAGCAACTGAAATAGTCACAAAATTAGCTTAAAGCAGACAGGGCTTGAATCAGAGAATGATCAGAGAAAAAACTGCTCTGGGCATGCAGGGAGTCGTAACTAGGATAACACAGAGAAGCTAGGACATATTTAACGATTTCAGATTCGTACTTAGATGTATGTCTACATGAATATATATAAAGGAGTAATCCAGATGCGGTATCGTCGCCGAAACTTACGCGCCCAATAAATAATTTTTATTATTTCTAGAGATAACTTATTATTTCCTGTGTACAACAGGTGGAAAGACTAAAATTTTCCAACTCGCATCGTGCTTCTTGACCAAATCCATGTGGGCTGCAATTTCAGCATGTTTTAAGCCCACTGTGCATCGGTTTTGCGCAGAATGTTTACTTCCGGTTTTGCAGGTTTCTGGTTTCACGGTAGTCGATCGGTGCCCCCCAAAAATGCCCGGATCAGTCCCTGTATTATATGGAGAGACCAGCAGGATAACATGTCCCCAATTCAGTGTACATGTATATGGCTGGTGCATGAATTAGTTAAGTTAGATGTATTACCTTGAATAAATAGAAATACACTTGTTTAGTTTCCACATCCTCCTCTTTATGGACACACATGAACAGATTTTCTACATCGACGACGATCCGTAACAGTCGGTTCAACTCCTCCTCTGCTACATTATCTAGATGAGAAACATGGGCACCTGGAAGAAGGTAGAGAGAGTTAAGGCCACACAAAGTTGTTTGTTTTTTCTTCCCAGGATTGGAGGGGATAATAAAAATAAAGACATTTGAAGTTTGCCCCTTTCTTTCTGGGGAGTAGATGATTTCCAGATCGTTTGGTTCAGTTTTATTTTCATTTTTATTATCACCTCCAATCTTCAAAAAAAAAATTATTTAAAATTTGCCCGTGAAACAAAAATAAAATTGGTGTGCCCTAAAGAGAATACAGAATATGCTACATGTGGTTAAATTTTGAAACTGTGAAAATAAAATCTGTCTCATATTTAATTCATTATTTTCAGTGACATATTGGGGCCGATTTGTCTCACTGCAGTTTTCCAATTTTTTTTTCTTTCTATGGTCCTGAAGCCTGATGACGTACGTTGTAGGCCCCCTACATCCATGACAATAAAATACCACTTCTATCCCTTGATGCAATGCAGGCCCCCAACATCCATGGCAATTAAATGACAGGTGAGCATCATTATACAATTCAATTAGCCAGTCACCTCCTTAGTGTAACATGACATCAACTTAATTGCCAGCACGAGGTCCCTGAGCTAAGCTGGCACAGTCTGAAGAGCAAGCTTTAATTTGGTGTATTGGGTTACATATAGGCCTTCATGCCTTGCAGGTTGACGATGACAATTTAATTGGTTTCGTGTTACACAATCCATGTTAGATTTCTGGATGAGTGTTCACGTGTCATACAGATGAATGGAAATACAATTCATCACGTGACTGAGAGATATATAATACGTCATCAAGGTATGGGACCATTGTCCTATTTTTTTTCCTATTCTATCCTGCAAGTTACTGATTTCATTCCTCTGCAATTTTGTATATGTAATAAAAATGGAAAAACTTGTGTCTAAATGCGGAGTAAAATTTCATTACTATGAGGTCAAAATTACATGATTATTTGTTCATGTGTACCCAAGCCGACCTGTCCTGTAATATTTTCTCAGGAAGCCTGTTGCAAGTTGCCCCGATTAGAAAATGGACAACCTATGGAACCTGTAACCAGTGCTCCAGGGATAAATAAATACCGGTATACTATATTACTCATAGAGTGTCTCCTGAAACTGAAATTGAGAAATGTCCAGGAGACTGGGGTTTACCATCCAACATTACAGCACAGGCCTGTCAAGCCGGTCTGTGGATTTGATAATCCCTCTAATAATTCAATCCTCCTATTAAAATTCAATCACCCCCAATTTCGAGGATAAAATTCCCTTCGTGGTTCAAATAAATTTTATCACCCTTTAAAATCATTAAAATGACAAAGAAATAATGGATTATATGCAAGTTTCTGGACCAGTTTGTCACCTACCTGTTCTAATAGATTTGATCACCCCTTTCATGGTGGGAACTTTCACTTCCTGCATGTGATTGTATTATTAGACAGATGACTGTAAAGCTGGAATGTACACGTAGAGACTCTTGCATACATAATTCATGCAATATTCCATGTACTTGTATATAGAAATCTAAGAAAAACAAAAACAAACCAATGACACGAAGTTCGACTTTACAACTATCTTACCAAGGGTGTGCCCACAGCTACGACAGGGGTCAGTCAGACTGGCCAGGGGCTGTGATACGTCCACTCTGGGTGGGGCCGGTGGAGGATTGGGGTTCTTCCAGCCATTACACTTACACCCATCAGACTGTAAGGGGAGACAACTAGGTCAATATTAGGTCACATCACATTCTACTCTCAATTATCATTTCACACAATTGCAGAAAAAAAAGAGTACTGTACATGGGGGATGTGAAATTGCACTCTAAATTCACCTAAGTCAAAAAGATATATTCACTTGTGTCAATAACATCGAGCTAACCGTGCATTTATTACACATTTTAGCACGGTTATGTGAAATCAAAACCCGTCAAGCGCAGGTGTTCATTGGGAGATTCCATTTCGCAAGTCGGATGAGGAATGGGACGTCTGCTTTCATACAAGTAACAATCAAATAAAACAAACAAATAAATTATAAGATGAAATTTCTTTCTCAAGTTTAACTGTTGTTTCCATTGTGAAATTGATTAACAAAGCGACATAAATAGACATATATCAACGTAATTTCCACACAGCTGGCAGTATCACTCCCTATTTGAGAGACCACAAACTCGTCCACTGACATTGGCACGATGCCAATCGAGACGAGAGCATCAGTGGACAAGTTTTTCCAAGAAAGAGGAGAAAGGTTGTCAAAGTTTAAAATATGTTGTCAACTTTTCATTATAATCTTTGTTGATAATCAATTTGGGTAATGCAATAGAATAGAAATGTTTTCATGATAGGCGTGCTCAATGGTTATTTTATGCACAGTTAGTGTGGGAAAGTTTATAAATTTTAGGGCGCAGGCGTAAAATAACCATTTAGCACACCTATGAAAACATTATTTCTCAATGAACAACCTTGCAGGTTGAAAATCATTACAATAATTTTTGTTCTCTGCCATATAAACCCCCTTGTCTGAGTGTGGACGTCTTGCAAAGCCAAAAATGGACAGTCACTCAAAAACAAGGTGTCTTATGAAAGGTAAGTGGACATAGAATCAAATTATTTTATTGGTTATGGTCAATGGGTTCGGTAAATAACTACATCTGGTGAGTGGTTTGGCTCCGGGGCCTTGTTCTCACGTAGTATAGAGTAAGGCCCCACCGTAGTTCAACAAGCTGAACCCGGCTGACATTTAATTTTGTGATATTGACAATTAAATGTCAGCAGGGTTCAGCTTGTTGAACTAGGCCCCACCGGAGCTAGTAGTTAGCTGTCCATTTTCAACACTTTATCCCGTAAAAGTATTCAAAGCCAACGAGCGGGTTAGTTAAGAGTGCAACTCCAAATTGTTTCTCACGTATTTTTCGTTGTGCACTTCAATTCAATTCAATTCAATTTTATTGTACCGAAAGAATAACAACAGCCCTCATGGGGCAAGGTACAATACACAAATAGATAAGGCCATATAGGCTATACATGTACTATGACCAATCTAAGTCTATGAGTTTAATCAAGATATAAGGATAGATAGGCATGTATTATGAACTACATGTACATGTATATAATGTGGACCTATGGAGATCTTGCAGAGATACAATAGCTGATAAATTTTGACACTGTATATGCTAGGTTGAAAGGGGGGTCTAAAAATATATGGAATATATCTTGTAGAGTCATAGAGAGAGCAGGTGGATGCTTTTGCATTATAGTTTGCATGGTGTCACGACGTTGTTTACTATAAAGTGGACATTCTAACACAAAGTGCCATTCATCTTCTATTTTATTAAGATTACAGTTTTTACAAAGTCGTTCAGATAAGGGTGTTTTAGAATAACGTCCTCTTTCAATTTCTAAGTTAGTAATACTCAGTCTAAGAAAAGTAAGTGTTTTTTGCAATGTAGCATCCTTAATATAATCAAGATATGGCGAGAATGCAGGTTTAGTTTTGACTTTACTGTATGTTCTGAGTTTGCTATTGTCTCGAGACACGTGCTCGGAGAAAATATTGTCAAACATGCTAAGTAATTTGTCATGAAGTGTTTTCTTGATTGTGTTATTTGATGGACGAAACTTATCTATGTAGCATGAAAGATTCAGTGACTGAAGGATATGTTTGATAGTAGAAAACCAACTGTACTTTCCGAGTGTTTTGTCAGCCAGATATGCTTTGTACAGTGTGCGGGATGGGTGCATTTGCTCCAATCTAAGCCAGTATTTCATCATGCTAATTATTATGTCAATGCTCGGGGGGTAGACACCCAACTCTGCTAATGAACCAAGGTTGCTGCTTTTCTTTGGTAATTGTAGAATGGACTTGCATATTTTTATTGTTGATACATTAGAGATAAGTTTATCCCAGTTATCAAGTAAATCTGGTTTCTTGCTAAATGCCTGATTTCCCCAGATTTCAGAGGCATAGGAATTGATTGGCTTTATAACACTATTATAAAGTTTAACAAGAGTCCGGATAGCTGTGTTATTTGAAGAAGCTATATTGGAGCGAAGTTTAAACCAGGCTCTTAAAGACTTATTTTTCAAGATTTTAATAGCTGAGCTAAAACTGCCATTGCATGTGAAGACTATTCCAAGGTATGTATATGATGATACAATATGAACTGAATCTGAATCATATAAAAATGTATAGTTAGTTTGACTTTTCCGAATAGTACTATTGAATATCATTACTTTAGTTTTAGTAGAGTTTACTGTCAGCTTCCAGTCTGAGCAAAACAATTGAAGGTTATCAAGGTTTTGCTGGAGACCACTGGGACTGGTCGATAACATCACTAAGTCATCTGCAAAAAGCAAATGATTAATCTTTTCCTGTTGGAGACATGGGGCAGTTTCGTCTGATAGATAATGGTGCAAGTCATTTAGGTACAGGTTAAACAGAACTGGACTACAGTTGCAGCCCTGTTTTACACCCTTACTCGATGGAATCGGATCCGAAAAAGATGCGTTACTTTTAACAATGTACTGAGTAGAAATGTACATGCTTTGCATTAGGTTGAAGATTTTGCCATTAATGTTATGTTTTAAAAGTTTATAAAAGAGACCTGTTCTCCAGACAGTGTCAAAGGCTTTGGAGAAGTCCACAAAGCACGCGAATAATTTTCTTTTTCGAGTTTTATACGTATTGATCAATGTTCGGAGAATAAAAATATTATCCGTAGTTCTGTAGTCAGACCGAAATCCGCATTGGGCATCATGAAGAAGGTGGTTGCTTTCCAAATATTTTGTTATTCTCATGTTGATTATAGATAGGAACAATTTACCAAGGCAGCTTCCAAGAGCTATACCTCTATAATTGTTTGGGTCAGATTTATCTCCCTTTTTATGAAGAGGGGTTATGTAAGACTGGTTCCATGCCGGGGGGAAAATGCCAGAGTCAAATATTAAATTAAATAGCTTTAGATAGTGATCAATAAAACAGTTACTAGAGCAGCTGAGCATTTCATTCAATATGCAGTCAGGGCCACTAGATTTATGTCTTTTTAGTTTTTGTACAGCTTCTAGGAACTCAGTTGCCGATATATTTTTGTTCATTTCTGTATTAAATATACTGTTCTGCTGAAGGTCAAATAAAGATGACTGAATATCAGAATGAAATTTATTGTTGTTTGTGGTGTCTGTATTAAGCTTGATGAAGTGATCCTGCCAAGTATCAATGTCAATATTACTGTCTTCTGATTGAGATTTGTCTTCTGTTAATGTTCGGATAAGTCGCCAGTATTCAGAGGGATTTGTTGAAGCAAGGCTGTCTAATTTATCTAAAACTTTTAACCTATGTTGACGTTCCTTGAATTTTGTTAACTTTTTATAAGCTTTTCTGTGTTTGTAATATTCTGTTATATATTGCTTTTTGTATGGGTGCTTTTTACATTTTGCGAGACTTTTGAACATAATTGATCGAAGCTCGTTACAGTCAAAATCATGCCAGCGGCGTTTTTTAGGCTTTTGCTTCTTTAAGTATTTTAGTTTCAGACATTGATTTGAAGCAGTAGTCAAAATGTGATGGAAGTCAGAAACTGCTAATGATATGTTGTCTAAGGAAGATGTATAACTGCTCATTAGAAAACTATTAGCTAAGCATGAAATTTCTGGTGATTTGATGGCAGATAAGTAATCATCTTTTGAAGTAGTGGTCCAGATATATTTAAAGTGTATGTTGCTTTTTGGGGGGTGTTTATTTCTGATGGGTGTTTTTGTAGAGCTAGGAGGATTCACGGGTGTTGACTTAAGTTTCACAGCTATAGTTGACTTAAATTTCACAGCTACAGGACAGTGATCAGATAGATGTGAAAATGGGAGGACTTCAAGTGAAAGTATATTACAAAAATAGTTTGGATTGGTCAATACCCAATCGACTAAACTACTACCGTTATACTGATGACAGCATAGCGAAGTAAGAGAAATAATGTTCAAGTCAGACCTTTATATGCGAATTGATGTATGTGCGAGTTACTGGGTTTTCCCCGACCTGGTTATGTCCCTTGCATATACCTGGACCTCACCTTGCATGACGAATACACGGCTAGTTTTTCAAGTTTTTTGTTCCTTGGATAGCTTTTAACCTGTGCTTTCTTTTGTGCAATTCTTTGTAAGTTGTTTGGACGACTCATCTCGCCCGTTGAGCCTTGTGTGAGGCTCGAACGAGGCTGAGACATGTCACCGAAATGAACATCATTCTGCACCGACATCGCCGCCATTTTGGATTGAATCGGGAACTATAAAAACCAGGCAAATGCGGAATCGGACTCTTTTCACTGTCTTTTGTTGAAGGTTCGACATATCTCAAGTCGATATATATTGTGCCGTGTTGTTGTTGTTTGAGTATTTTGATCCGGAATATGGACCGTAGCAATTTCCTCGAGAACATCCAGTTGATTGTATAAGACACCAGGGGCGTCGCTAGGTGGGGGTCGTCAGGTGCAAACGTGCGCAAAAAAAAACCAAAAAAAACAAAAACAAAAAACCAAAACAGAGAAAACGAAAACAAAAACAAAACAAAAAAAGCAAAAGGGAAAAGGGTAGCTCTGTTCATGAGACTCCACCCTCGACGGATACAGCAGGCACAAACCCTTGACGGATAAAGCAGGCGAATTTACTATTCAATTAATCATCAATACTAACTCGTGTGTTTTTCCCCTTCTGCTTGATGCGTGTGGATTTGATGATGGATCGGCAGCCTACTGAATGTTGTATATGTAAGCTTTGCTGAAGGCTATACATTCGTGATATTTCATTTCCGGAAAATATATCACTTTCATTTTTTTTCTAGTCAGTATTTTAGCATGGCCACGGTTTCATTTCCAGAATGAGGAGTGATATTAGTTTCATTTTTCTAGTCAGTATTTCGCCATGGCCACGAGATATAGTCCATGATAGACAGTTTGATATTCTACACAGTATTATTGTGATATTTTCAGCAAAAGTTTAATTTTCACAGTCACGAAACAAATGTGAAAATAGAACCATAAATCTGTATACATTGTGTTCAGATTTGTTTCCGAGAAAACGCGTAAAACGCATCTCCGGCAACCGGAGGCCCCGGAACTTTCGTGGCCTAGGCGGCCCCTGGAACCTAGTTAAATAATATATAGCCCTCACGAGTATGAGGGCTATATATTATTTAGCTACTGGACCCTCGCCTGTCCGGCTGTGAGGATCGCTCATTTTAGCTTTGTGTAAATAAATCACTATCATATTGGTTCCAATGTTCCATGATGTAAAGGTCATCGTTTTTTTATGTGTTTTTTTTTATGTGTTTATATAACTAGAAAGGCAAATGGAATCAGGGATGAAGTATGATTTTTTTCAATATCGATGAGTGCTTACAAATGCGAAACATACGTGAAAATAGAACCATAAATCTGCATACATTATGTTCGAATTTATTTCTGGAAAAACGCTTAGAATGCATCTCTGGAAACTTCGGAGCTTCCGGGGCCTAAGCGGCCCGTGGACCCTCACCTGTTGGGCTGTGAGGATTTCCTTGTTTTATCTTTGTGTGAATGAATCGTATCGGTAGGCATGTTGGTTTCCCCCCCAAGAACTAAAAGCCATCGTTTTGTATGTTTTAAATATAACTAGAACGTCAAATGGATGCAAGCATGGGGTGCGATGTTTTCAATATCGATGCATGCTTATAATTGCGAAAACAAATCGTGAAAATAGAATCATAAATGTGCATGCAGTATGATCAGTTTTATTTCCGGAAAAACGTTTAGATCGGCCCCTGAGTAGTATATATACCGCATTTAAAACTCAGGTTTTCCAGGGAGGTAACTCTTGGTTCCCTGCTTCCACCAGGGGGGCACCACCAGCCCCGTATGACGTCACTTCCGGTCTGGGTGAATGGAGCGTGACCTGTGATATGTACTGACCTGTCTGTGGAGTTTTTCCACAATGTCGTTCACCTTCGTGTCTTTTCGGTAAGGTCCGTGTCTTTTCGGGTACGTCCGTGTCTTTTCGGTGAGGTCCACCATCTTCAGAACATGATAGGACATGTACTGACCTGTCTGTGGGTTTTTCCCACAATGTCGTTCACCTCCGTGTCTCTAGGATCTAGGGGAGCCCCTAATGGTCCGATGGAGTCGTATGAGGTATCAATGTGAAGCATTCGTGAAGGAGCATCCGATGGGGTGCGTGTGGTGTTGGAATATCGTCATTCTGCGCATGCGCAGTAGACAAAGGGTATGGAAATAGACGTTTTGGGATCGAGGGGGGTCCCTAATGGGCCGATGGAGTTGTATGAGGTATCAATGTGAAGCCTATGTGAGGGGGCATCCGCCTGGACTAGTGTCTCGGTCGTTGTCCACATTCTGCGCATGCGCAGACAGGGAATTGTGGGAAAAGGATATGGAAATAGACGTTTTGGGGTCTGGGTGGGCCACGAGTGGGCCGATTGGATCGAGTGAGGTATCAATGTGAAGCATTCGTGAGGGAGCATGCACCTGGACTAGTGCGTCGTTCGTGTTCAACATTCTGCGCATGCGTAGACAGGGAATTGTGGGAAAAGGGTATGGAAATAGACATTGGGGTCTAGGTGAGCCCCTAATGATCCTATGGTGTCGTATGAGGTCTTATTTTGAAGCTCTCGTGAGGGAGCACCCGCCTGGACTAGTGTGTCGTTCGTGTTCAACATTCTGCGCATGCGCAGACAGGGAATTGTGGGAAAAGGGTATGGAAATAGACGTTTTGGGGTCTAGGTAGGCCCCTGATGGGATCGAGTGAGGTATCAATGTGAAGCTTTCGTGAAGCAGCATCCGACGGGGTCGATGTGACGTAATACTGACGTCATTCTGCGCATGCGCAGTAGACCAAGACTATGGAAATAGACATTGTGGCGCCGACATGGGTCACTATGGGTTCGATGGAGTCGTATGAGGTCTTATTTTGACGCTCTCGTCAAGCAGCATCCGACTGCACCCATGGTTCGTCCGTGTTCAATGGTCTGCGCATGCTCAGGCTGGTCGTAGTGTAGAAAGCAGGCATTTTGGGAATGCGTGGGGGTGTGTTTGACCCACCACTATGGGTCCATGGTTGTGGTTGGGTGGTGTGGGTTCACGGGTTACTGAGCAGTGGTTCGGTCCATGTTTGCAGATGGCGACGACAACGAGGGGCGACGCCAGATCCTGAAAGCGTTCACAGAAGCGGTCTTCGACAGAGTGCACACGATGGAGAGATGTGCTATCACTCAACACTACTGGGCTATGACAGCCATCCTTGATGCCCGGGCTATGGACCACGAGCGCTCACGCCGGAACCAGCGACGGCTCGTTGGCCTAGTAATGGTCTGTGCCCTCTTGACCCTGACGCTGTGGCATTGACAGTGGGACCTCACCATAAATACGAGGGTCAGTCACAATGTGCGTCATTCACCGATCGTCATTGGGTCAATCAAGTCACCGAGAGACCTGACCATCAATACGAAAGACAGTCAGAGTGTGTATCATTCACCGTTCGTCATTGGGTCAACCATGTCACCAGTCCTACGAGCCATCCTTCCCCTTACACCCCGGGTGGGGTTACACGTCTATGAAGATAAAGTCACCCTCGTGGAAGACCGTGGAGATGTTTGCTGGTCGCGCGCTGAGACCATATCAAATACGGTTACGCTACACCGTGACGGCTGGACCAAATTTAAACGGGTGTTGAGCGGTGAGCTCGACGGAAACCTCATCCACATAGACAATGCCATCTACGTACACCGTGGACCCTTCTTCCCACGCCTGGGCCGTTACCAAGACCCTACGCGAGGCTTCACCCTAGACCCCGATTTGTGGACAGCCTTCGAGAAAGTGGTGCCTATTGTGGACCAGCTGTTTACACCGGACGAGCGGTCAGCTGTTCAGTTGGAGTGGGCTCGTGCCCTGAGTGAAGCGGCGGCAGAACCCAATGAACAAATTACCAAACCTAGCAATGAAGCGGAGGCAGACGATGATGCCATTGATTATCCGGCTAGACTCAGTCAGCCCAGTGACATGACCACCCGATCACCGGGTTGTCCCTATAAATACGAGAGACAGTCAAATCTTGTACCATTCACGTACTCACCATGACGGAGCATATAATACGGGCGTATCTCAGCTTGACCCCCGAGGTCTTCCTGCACGTTTATGCGGATACGGTCGATATCATGGAGGACGTGGGAGACATCTGTGATGCGGACCTTACACAACCGTGCCCGGCTAACATTCGTCTGTCCCGAGAGGGCTGGACCAAATTCAAACGAGTGTTGTCTGGTGAACTGGACGGCGACCTCATCCACTTGTGTCACGATGTGTTCATCCGACGCGGCCCATTCTTTGCTCAATTGGCTCGGCTAGATGGGGGTACAGTCCATTTTACCCTTCATCCTGATCTATGGTCTGCATTGGAAGATGCCGTGGTAGATGTGGATCAAGTGCTTACGGAGGAAGATCGGTCATCAGACGAGTTGGACTGGTCATTTACCATGGACAATGTGCTGGCTGAAGCCAACGAAGAAAATGAGAAAGAAACTCCGGCCCAAGATATACCCGTTATAAATAAACGATAGAGCCAGGGTCCATCATCATTTGTCACCATGAAGAACTGGGAGAAGGTGTTGGATAACTTATACTACATTCCCGACAGTCCGCCGGCCTATAGTGGATAACTTATACTACATTCCCGACAGTCCGGCGGCCTATAGTGCATTGACGGCTCTCCATCGAGCGGCCAAACCACAGGGGATACAACGTGCTCAAGTCCGAGATTGGTTAAGAAAACAAGACACCTATACCTTACATCGATCTGTCCGTCGCCATTTTCTACGGAACCGGGTCATCGTGGGAGGACTAGATGCCCAATGGCAAGCGGATTTGGTCGATATGAGCGCCTTTGCCAAACACAACGATGGGAATCGGTATATCTTGACGTGCATCGATATCCTGTCGAAGTATGCGTGGGTGGTACCCATCCGGACGAAAACGGGCCGAATCTCATAGCGGCGTTCAAGCACATCTTCAACACCGGGCGCAAACCCATGTATTTGCAAACCGACGAAGGCACGGAATTCCTCAACAGACCGTTCCAACAGTTTCTGAAAGCCCAGAAGGTGTTTTTCTTCCATACGTACATGTACAACGAGACCAAGGCTTCCGTGGTGGAAAGGTTCAACAGGACATTCAAAGGCCGCATGTATAAATATTTCACCTATAAGAATACAAGGCGGTATATCGATGTTCTCCCGAAACTTGTGAGTGGTTACAATCGAGCCTATCACCGGAGTATAGAGAGAGCCCCCATTACCGTGACCCAACGCAATGAAGCCCAAGTCCGGCGTGTCTTGTACCCCAGGCAATCGCAGCGAACGACGAAGGTGGTGTACAAGGTCGGGGACCCTGTACGGATCAGTAAAATCAAAGGTCAATTTGAGAAAAGTTACTTGCCCAACTGGAGCGATGAGCACTTCCTGATTAAACGGCGCCTACCCCGACAGCAGCGAGTCTATGAACTGGAAGATATTCAAGGGGAACCGTTGCTAGGGACGTTTTACGAGACGGAATTACAGCCTGTCGTAAAAACACCGCAAGACTACTACACGGTGGAGCAGATTTTGAAAACGGAACGTCGGCGTGCCAAACTGTTTCATTTCGTCAAATGGCAAGGCTGGGCCAGTTCCTTCAATTCCTGGGTGGCGGCCAACCAGGTGAAACGACTATAAAGCCAGACACCACTACCGTCATCCTTCATTCCACGTTCGACCACGGTGCTATGGACAAGCAGCAGCTGCCTCTGAACACAGCGTCTCCCAAAACGCGCAAAGCGCAAGTGGGCTTTCTGGTGATATTGCTAACCCATCTGAGTGTGTTGTACGGAGGTGTGTTTTACGACGTAGCCTATGTCAGCACGCTACTTAACCAACTTAGAACTCCAGCTGTGAGTGGCAGTGAAACCAGTCTACAGATAGCATCAATCACCTCCGTGATCGAAACGAGCCCAGTCATCACCACCACCAAACCACGTGTACAAGCCACATCGAGCTCCACACCGAGTATACAGTCAACACCTACACCAAGTACACCCACTACGTCTGAAAACCCACCGGATTTCATCCCTCACAGTGAACAGACAACGACGACCTACGTTGTACCCACCACCACTCCAGTTCACTCGTACCAAATTTACAAGAGCGGGTTACCACGACAGCGGATACACCTCGAACCATGGACCCTCGATGGCAGCATCCCTTCACTTGCGTCATCGCAGGACCGACGGGTTCCGGCAAAACGCACTTCGTCAGGAAGCTCCTTCAACACGCCGACAGCATGATCACCCCACCCATTGCCCGAGTCGTGTGGTGTTACGGAGAATGGCAGGCAGCGTATGCAGCAATGCCCCACATCATGTTCGTGGAAGGCCTACCCAACCTGGCCGATTTGGAACCGGACACCCTGGTGGTTCTGGATGATCTCATGGCGGAGACGGATGCGCGGGTCACCCAACTCTTTACCAAAGGCAGCCACCATCGTCGGCTCAGCATCATCTACATTGTGCAGAATCTGTTCAGTAAAAACAAAGAACATCGGAACATCAGCTTAAATGCCCACTACCTGGTGGTCTTCAAAAACCCGAGAGATGTCACTCAACTGCTGCACCTGGCGAGACAGATGTATCCCGGCCGCACACCGTTTGCGTTGGAAGCCTTTAAAGATGCGACAACCCCTCAGCACGGGTATATGCTCTTCGACCTCAAGCAAGCCACTCCCGACCACCTTCGACTGCGGACCGGCATCTTTCCCGGAGAGATCCACCACGTGTACATGCAAAAATAATGTAAATACACCCACAGTGGCTCCCCCAGCTGGAGTGTGTGTTTGATGATGGGGATAATAAAAAGAATTTAATACCACAGCATGGTTGACTTTGTCTCTGTTCTCTGAGGTAGATAAAAAGAGCAGAGTTGTGAGTTCTAGCATTAGTTGTACATGCTGTCTGCGCGAGTACGGAAGCATGCTCTGACGCTCCGTGTATTGAAGACGGCCCCACCCGAGTTGGTCCGAACCATTGTACGCGGTGCGGACCCTGGCCTTGTACGCTGTCTGTGCGAGATCGGGTACAACCTGTTAAAAGGCAACGTTCCACTGACTCCGGCTCAGAAGACCAAGTTGGCCAAGCATAAGACAGGTCTCCGAACCCTAGTCCAGAAGCGAGTCTCGCAAAAACAAAAGAAAAAGGTGTTACAGAAAGGCGGCTTTCTCGGGGCCATCTTAGCACCGTTCGCCGCTTCCGTCTTGGGTCCAGTATTGGGTGGACTCTCCGGCCGACAATGAACCACACGAAAAAAATGGTCCTCGTCGAACCACGGTTCCTTCAAAACCTCCAATCGCCCTACCCTGTCCCACCTACGGTGAAGAGCATAAACACCCTCGATGAAGAGATGCAACAGATCTTACAGAGACCGGGGTTAAGCGACAGTGAGAAAGTACAACGGTACAATGAGACGCTTCAACGGTACATGACGTTCACGGACCAATACAAAACCCTCTCTACCCCAGCGCCACCACCACCACCACCACCACGCGACACACCGCCGACCTCAGCACCGCTCCAACAGCCGCCATTATCAGGAGTACCACCCACAGCCCCACAGCGGGTGGAAGACGAAGTCCTGAAGAGTGTACCTGCATCGTTCAAGAAACAAGCTGGCCTGGTATTACAACAATGAAACAGAATCCTAACATGACTTGGAATGATAAAGGCGAACTCCTGGTACAGAATCAGGTGGTCCCCGGGACCCACATGACGGATTTAGTGAATGACCTGATGCGTCAACGCAGGTCGCACACAGATCCCCGAGGATGGGAGGTCTTCGCTCAAGGCTTGAAAGACATGCATGTACCACAGGAATTGGTGGGGAATCCCCAGCGCTGGACCTTTATGCAGCGGACCCAGCAATCGCCGAGTGGCCCACTACCTTCTTGGGAAGCCGAGTGGGAACCGGAGTCACCCCCCAAAACACCACCACAAAGGGCACCTTCTTTTCAGGCCTTTAAAAAACCACCCTTGATCAGGACACCCCACATCTCCAGAGCCGTGACACGTAGCAAGTCACCGCGACGAACACGACGCCGGACACAACGGACCAAGGCCTGGAACACCTATTAAAACCAACAGCAGCAGCAGGACAACTCAGTGGGCATGTCTTACCTCACCCTATCCAGTAACAGTTCGCTGGATGTGTTTCCTGACAACACCTTGGCCAAGTACGTCACTCAGTTACCGCAACCGTTGCATTTACCTGAACGATGGGAATGTGGCCTCGTGGATATCCAATACCCTTACTCGTGGTACACCGTGCGAGCCAATGACGTGTGGTACGAGGTGACCTACGAAGGCAAAAACACTGACTCACCCTCCCCGAAGGCCAATACGATACTCCCAAGGATTTCATGGGTGGGCTGACAAGACTGTTGCATTATAAGGCTCTACGGGAGGCCACGAATGTTTCAAAACCCATCAAATCCTTTCCCTTCAAGAATCACGTGGACTTCGATTACAACGCACACAACGACAAGGCACAGATCCTCCTCACCGCCAACGTGAGTGTCGTACTGAGTCCTATCCTACAGCAAATGCTGGGTCTCGCTCACGCGACCTACACGGGTCCATCCGAGGACCAAGGCCAGATCCCGATGGATATGAAGTCGGGTATGTACGGACTCTACGTCTACTCGGACGTGGTGGACAACCACATCGTGGGCGATATCAACACACCTCTGTTACGGGTGGTCCCCATTAAAAAGACGTATGGAGAAACCCACAGTTTCACCCACATGCTCTACCTACCCGTACGACAAACCGACATCAACACTATCACGGTGGATATAAGCGATGACACGGGACGACCGTTGGCATTCGAACGCGGGAAAATGGTGCTGACACTTCATTTTCGACAAGCACGTGCTCCCTACTTTGTATAATGAAGGTGCCTTACGAGTGCGATGCACGCAGCTATATGGACTATTATGCCCAACAGGCCGGCGGTGGCCTTCCGGTCTTTAGTGGTGCACGCATGCAACGAAGACATGGACTGGGGAACATACTCGGGAGCATCGTCAAAACGTTCCTGCCCTTGGTGACGCGTGGGGTGAAAGCAATCCGCAAACAAGCGGTACGCAGTGGACTGCAAGTCGCCGGTGGTGTCTTGGGGGGTACGGCACCCAAAGAAGCCTTGAAACGGCGGGCCAAAGAAGCAGGAGTCGTCTTGGTCGCCAAAGCACAACGCACCGTAGGGAATAAAAGACCTGTACCACCGAGACCACGCCCCAGTCGACGACCGACCCAGCGACGACGCACATCGAAGACCCAGGATATATTTTCTTAAAACATGTCCTTGATCCACGCAGAGTCCTGCCCCTCCACCAACAGTGAATTTGATTTGTGGACCGTCCCGCCCACACAGACCAGTGCCGAACAAGGATTATGGGTGGAGCATCTCCCGCCCTCCAGCATCAACGAAACAGGGCCCATCGAGTTCACCATCAGTAATACGGATACGGCCTATGTGGATTTAGCCCATACATACTTGTATGTGAAAGCCAAGATCGTCAATGGAGATGGCTCCAGAATCGTCGACCAAGCAACGGTGGGCCCGACGAATCTCTGGCTGCACTCGATGTTTCAACAGGTGGATAAATTTCTCAGCGAGCCTACATCGAGACGCTGTTGTCGCATGGACGAGAGGCTAAACAATCTTAACTGACAGCCGCTTTATTCTACCAGTACACAGCCGAGCACATGGGCGCAGAGAACGACAATGCGGGATATAGCAAACGGAAGGCTTTGACCGCGAACGGCGTCTCGGTGGATCTCATGGGTCGACTGCACGCAGACATCTTCATGCAAGACCGGTACCTCTTGAACAAGATCCCCATCAAAATCCGACTGATACGGGCGCCTCCGACCTTCGCCTTGATGGCCACTAACGTAGATGGGCATGCAGCTGACTATAAGATTGTCATCCAAGACGCAGTCCTGTATGTCCGAAAAGTGAAACCGAATCCAGCCGTTCAATTGGGACACATGAAAGCCTTGGAAACAAAACCAGCCCAGTACCCTATCCGACGTGTACAAACCAAAGTGTTCTCTGTGTCTGCTGGAAATATGAGCGCCAACAAAGAAAACCTGTTCCTGGGGGAACTACCCAAGCGATTGATCCTGGCCTGTGTGGAAAATACCAGTTTCAGCGGAGCCTACCCAGAGAACCCGTTTGACTTTAAACATTTCGGCATCAATTTTGTGGCCCTGCATGTGGATGGACAACAGGTCCCAGCCACGGCCTCAACACCGAACTTTGGGCGCGCGAATTTCATTCGAGCCTATCAGAGCCTGTTTACAGCCACCGGTCAAATCAACCAGGACGAAGGGAATATGATCAGTCGGGAGGACTACGCGAACGGATACACGTTGTTCTGTTTCGATCTGACCCCCACCTTAGAGAACGACCATCAGCTGGCCCTCGCCAAGCAAGGCAATTTACGGCTGGAAATCCACTTTGCACGAGCCCTCCGGAGCACCGTCAATGTGATCTGCTACGCCGAGTTTGACAACATCATTCAAGTGGACAAGGCGCGCAACGTCCTCTGTGACTTCTCCACCTAACATGGATACAGACCAGATAACCACCGTGCTGGAGAATGACCCAGAGACACGTGTGGTCTTTCAAGGGGTGTTCGCCCGAGATGTGCTCCCATTAGACCGTATATATCCTGCTGCTTACGTTCTCAACACGGACCCGATGGATCGGCCCGGTGTACATTGAGTGGGCGAATACTTTGACCCGTACGGCCTGCCGCCCCTCCATCCCGATTTAACAGACTTCATGGATCAAGGCACAGGGATGTGGTGTTGGAACAGTCAAACGTTGCAAAGCCTGACCAGTAGCGTGTGCGGACAATATTGCTTGTTTTACCTGTACCATCGATGCCGGGGAAGAACCTTATCTACCATCGTACAGATGTTTGACGAGTACCCCAAGGCCGAGGACCGCGATGTACTCGTATATGACTGGGCCGCCCATCAGTTCAATGTACAAGCCCGGTTCTGGGCTTAAGTTCTTTCAATGTACAAGCCCCCCTGTTCTGGGCTTAAGTTCTTTCAATGTTCAAGCCCCCTGTTCTGGGCTTAAGTTCTATCGATTTCAATGTACAAACCACCTGTTCTGGGCTTCAGTTTTTACGTGGTTGTTCTCACGTTGTTCTCACGTTGTTGTTGTTAGTTATTATTGAAACAAAATGAGATCTCACCAAAAAAACCCTGTCTTGTGTGTTTTCTATATGAGCATAATGCATGAAGGCTATAACAGACATGTGGGGAATCGGTGAAACTGGATTTGAACACCGTGGAGAAAGTAGCCAATCAGTGGCCTAGGATAATCCGAAATTCACCCGCACACTTCCGGTGATGCCGCGCCCGCGTGCGGCCGGAGTAGCCCGCGCGCGCGCTGCGGCCGGGGCGGGGCGGGCCGGGCCGGGCCGGGCCGGGTCGGGGAAAACCCGGATGTTGAACATCCGGACCCTATGTCTAAGGGAAAATTAGAACTCTTCTGGGTTCGGAGGTAGTTTTACTGAAACCCGGAAGTGACGTCTGTGCGCAGAACCCACACCACCCAACCACAACCATGGACCCATAGTGGTGGGTCAAACACACCCCCACGCATCCCCAAAATGCCTGCTTTCTATACTACGACCAGCCTGAGCATGCGCAGACCATTGAACACGGACGAACCATGAGTGCAGTCGGATGCTGCTTGACGAGAGCTTCAAAATAAGACCTCATACGACTCCATCGGACCCATAGTGACCCATGTCGGCGCCACAATGTCTATTTCCATAGTCTTGGTCTACTGCGCATGCGCAGAATGACGTCAGTATTACGTCACATCCACCCCGTCGGATGCTGCTAAACGAATGCTTCACATTGATACCTCACTCGACCCCATCAGACCATTAGGGGCCTACCTAGACCCCAAAACGTCTATTTCCATACCCTTTAACCACAATTCCCTGTCTGCGCATGCGCAGAATGTTGAACACGAACGACACACTAGTCCAGGCGGGTGCTTCCTCACGAGAGCTTCAAAATAATACCTCATACGACACCATAGGATCATTAGGGGCTCACCTAGACCCCAAAATGTCTATTTCCATACCCTTTTCCCACAATTCCCTGTCTGCGCATGCGCAGAATGTTGAACACGAACGACGCTCTAGTCCAGGTGGATGCTCCCTCACGAATGCTTCACATTGATACCTCACTCGATCCAATCGGCCTACTCGTGGCCCACCCAGACCCCAAAACGTCTATTTCCATACCCTTTTCCCACAATTCCCTGTCTGCGCATGCGCAGAATGTGGACAACGACCGAGACACTAGTCAAGGCGGATGCCCCCTCACATAGGCTTCACATTGATACCTCATACAACTCCATCGGCCCATTAGGGACCCCCTCGATCCCAAAACGTCTATTTCCATACCCTTTGTCTACTGCGCATGCGCAGAATGACGATATTCCAACCACACACGCACCCCATCGGATGCTCCTTCACGAATGCTTCACATTGATACCTCATACGACTCCATCGGACCATTAGGGGCTCCCCTAGATCCTAGAGACACGGAGGTGAACGACATTGTGGGAAAAACCCACAGACAGGTCAGTACATGTCCTATCATGTTCTGAAGATGGTGGACCTCACCGAAAAGACACGGACGTACCCGAAAAGACACGGACCTTACCGAAAAGACACGAAGGTGAACGACATTGTGGAAAAACTCCACAGACAGGTCAGTACATATCCTATCATGTTCACAAGTCACGCTCCATTCACCCAGAGACGTCATACGGGGCTGGTGGCGCCCCCTGGCGGAAGCAGGGAACCAAGAGTTACCTCCCTGGAAAACCTGAGTTTAGATGCGGTATATATTCTACTCCCCTGGACCCTCGCCTGTTGGGCTGTGACAGTGACCCCCCCACCCCCCAACCCCCCTCCCACTTTCAATTACGTTCCGACGCCACTGCGGCCAAAATTATTATTATTGTGTTTTCAAGATGACAAAATAATAAAATATAATACTGATATTTGACAAATGATGTGTTAGTTTAATTGTTGGAAATCGATCAGAATGCATCTCAGGCTATCTAAGGTCCCAGAGCTGTATAATATAATCCTAAATCTGCATACATTATGTTCAGATTTAATTCCGGGAAAACGCTTAGAACGCATCTCCGGCGTTCTAGGACCCCGGAGCTTCCGGGGCCTAGGCGGCCCCTGGACCCTATAGCGGCCCCTGGACCCTAGGCGGCCCCTGGACCCTCGCCTAAAGTCCTATGATAGTCGACCCCCCCCTTGAAAAATCCTAGCGACGCCCATGGACACGAGCTGTGAAGACTTGAGTCCGGAGTCCTGCACGCTACTCCCCGTAGTAGCCCGAAAACAGTCTATTTTTTTGATTGTTGTTGCTGAATCTGACTCCTTAGGAATGCCACGATCCCTTACCCTATATTTACCGATCACAGCCAGAGTTTCTGAGTTACTCCCCGTAGCTGCATGGTCATCAATGTGAGATATATAGCACGAAATGTACAGTGGAATGCCTGATTGTCGATAATCCTTAGACAAAACATTTGACCCGGTGTCATATATAAGAATGTCCTGGTGATTAGTGTCCCTTTTCATATTCTTTTCTATTGCAACCAAGAATGAACACTTTGTCCAAGCTTAGATTTATAGCGTCTCCCTTCCCTCAACGCTATGCCGACGACAAATACATTTCCCTGTTGGTAACTCGAACATCTCCATGGCGCACTTATTATTATTGAGGGAAGGGAGACGCTATGAATCTTAGCTAACTTTGTCCCCAATGAAGTGGAAAGTGTCCTAACTGTGTTAGAAGATAGGGACCGGACACTCTAGGCCACCGAACATTCTTAGCCTCCACACCGACATAACTACAGGTGCATCGGTATAACTGCAGGTGCATTGACTCGGTGCTTATTCACTATAGATGCTGCTTGCTCACTCATGCTCGATAAAACACATTACGTTCGAACGCGAGCGGAAATGCGGAACTGTTATTATGAAGGATACATGTATGTTTATCCCAGGTAATCGCAGAGTACTCACACTATTACAAGTTCTGTGTTATTTGAAGAGGGTTACATTGTATCCACTCAACATCCTCTCCAACAAGGAATCCCTTCTCGATGCAAAACAAGATTTACTTTGTTCATAAGCGTTACGCGTTCTGTTAAAAGCACACAACAAAAGTGATCCGGTTCTGAGCCCCCACCCACCTCCAAAAGTATTTGAACCAAAAATGAACCCAACTGTCGCTAAATTGAGCCAATATAAAAGCCGCAATTTTCCAGTTATGGAATGATACGGCTCAAACATTAAATTGACACAAAATGTCAATGGTATATTTTGGACTCATTGCTGGCTCATTTGTCAAATGTGCTATATTGCTCCATTTCTGACATATGAATCTATCATGTATGGCTCACAGGAGACAAACAGATCCAAATTCGGCTCACTCGTGACTCATCTTGGCTCAAGCACTCGTCAAATATTGTTTCAACTAAGATCAACATTGTATCTTTAAGACTGGATCATCGATCCAATGTTGGATCACTGATCCAACGGTCATAGCAGAGCACCAAACCAATGGACCCTCAGAGTCCGAGGTTGTCAGCGGGTGTCCCACATTTTGTCTCATCACTGGATCAAAAGATCAGTTTAGTTGACAATACAATAAAGAGTATGCTGTGTGTAATACATATCATGGACAAAAAAGGAAGGCACCCCAAGGATGGTTAAAAATTGGAAATTGGAAAATTTCGCACCTCCTTTTGAAAATCCTAGTGACGGGCCTGCAGTTAGCCTGGAGTATTGGACCCTTCTACGAAGGTTAATATCTTGATTTAACAGAGTACTACAGTCTAGGCCTGCAGTTAGCCTAGTGGGGATTTTCCTTAGCTCAGTCGGTAGAGCGATGGATTCGTAAAAGTTGAGTGATCGAATCCTGGTCGGCTTCTCGTCAGCAGTACTAAAAGGGCAAATTCAAAACCATTCAGGTTATGGCAGATGTGTTCACCATGTATACGTTGGCAGTACAGTAGTAGTAAAAGGGCATCTTTGGTCGGATTTAGGGGCAGATAACTCTTAACGGGACGTCACGTGACCGGAAGTGGCATTTGATCTCTGCGCATGCGCACCATACCGGATAAAAAATGATGCGCATGGGTCAAAGTACCCTTCTGGTCACGTGATTGCCCAGCAAGAGTTATCTGCGCCTAAATGCGACCAAAGATGCCCTTCAATTTACTTCAATGTTAATTGAATATCGCAGGGGAAAATGCAGCAAGAGTTATCTGCCCCTGAAATAATAATTTATGTGTCCCTCAGGTACTTCAATGTTAACTGACATGTCCAGGAAAAATGCAACAGAAGTTATCTTCTCTTGCATACTACTTTATATGTCAAGCCTGGTCCCCAACAATATCGCCAGCTATATGCCCAGCATAAATGGCAAGTGGGGAACCCTCATTTCATCCATATGTCCTATGCCGAGAACCAGAGGGCCGAGAGACATGGGATTTCACTAGGCTTCCGTCCGAGGGTAATTAGGGGTGAGGGCATAGGGCTGTGCATGTGCAACCCGAAGTGGAGCACTGTAAGGCGAACCAATGTGGCTAGAGACATGTGCTTCACCAAAGGAGTCACCTGGACCCAGGCTTCCACCCTAGGGTAATATGGGTTGAGGACACACTGATACGCATGCGCAACCGGAAGTGGAACTCTATACGGAGAAGCAATGGGGCTAGAGACATGGGGATTCCACCACATGAGTTGCCTGGACCCAGGCCCCCTCCCGAGGGTAATGTGGGGTTAGGGTTGCGCATTCATAACTGGAAGTGGAATCATGTACGGAGGACCAATGGGGTAGCGACATGGGGACTTCACCAAGTGAGTTACCTGGACCCAAACTTCTACCCAAGGGTAATGTAGGGCGAGAGCATTGGGTTGCGCATGCGCAACCGGAAGTGGAACCCTGTATGGAGAACCAATGAGGATAGACACATGAACAATCCACCAAATGAGTTACCTGGACCCAGGCCTTCACCCGAGGGTAATGTGGGGTGAGGGCATAGGGAAGTAGAACCCTGTACGGAGAACCAGTGGGGTTAGGGACATGGGGATTGCACCAAATGGGTCGCCTGAGGCTACCTGACAGAGTTACCTCAGCTTGTGTGTATGGGTGTGTGGAGGAAGAAGAGGAATGGGATAGAGCGAGTGAGGATGCGAACGAGTAAGTGTGAGTGAGTGAGTGAGTGAGTGGGTGTGAGTGAATGACTGAGTGAGTGGTCGTTTGTAAACCATTAGCTTCAGTCTGTAACCACCCTTTGACTGGGTACCATGTCGAGTACATGTCTGTACGTTCTATCAGAAAACACTCTCTCTTCGCGACAATATGCGCAGAAATATTCGTCTGATGCATAGACAATAGATACAAGTGAGCCCACCCACTATGGGTCCGCCAAATGGAATAGAGCATCTCCATACCATGACGGTCAGCCGCCCGATGGGATGTGGCAAATCGTCCTGGCTGATCAAATCCTTAGAGTAAGAACCCCTCAGTTATACCCGTACAGTCTGATGCTACAGCCAGTGGCAGCCCACCCACGAAACTACAAGATTACAGAATGTGAGCTTCGTCGCAGGCTTTCCTCACGATATCGATCAAGCATATTTCTTCAACTCCAAGCAGACCAACGTGATAGTCCTAGTTGATCTGATGGGTGTGACCAAGAACAATTCACACATCGCCGACTTGTTTACCAAAGTATCGCATTATCGGAATCTGTCCGTCATCTATTTGACACAGAATCTCTTTCCTCAAGGAAGGCGTCCAGAGATATTGCCATGAACTGTCAATACTTCTTGTTGTTCTCCAATCCCATCGACGGAGCGCAAATCCGTGTGTTTGGTACTCGAATTTATCCTCAGAACATCGACCATTTCATGCAGGTATTTCAAGCCGCGACGAGTCGTCCGTACGGCTACCTATTCGTAGACTTACAAGCTCATACCGCGAAGATCACCAGTTGACGACCCAAATTCCGAGGGATGACCACCATCCGGCGATGGTCACCCCTCGGAATTTGCTAACTTAATGCCATCCACCGAGTCCACACCTGGCAGCGCCCGTCCAATGGGTCCCTATCCCACCCGCCCCCTTCATACCACCAGCTCAGGATTACTCCCATCACCCAACAGTGAAGGACCAACCCAAACCCGTACGATCAGTGGAGTGCAGAGTGCCAGGATAGTTTCGACCAGCTGAGGACCATGTTGACCTCAGCTTCAGTCTTGGGTTATGCAAATTTCCAATTGCCTTTCGTCGTGGAAACAGATGCTTTCATCGAAGGATTAAGAGCTGTTTTCTCATAAGAACAAGATGACAAATTGAGGCCTTAAAGTGAGCCATAACAGCCAAGTTTAGTGACTACTTATTAGAAGCCCATTTACAGTATACACCGACAACAATCCCTTACATATGTGCATTCCAAGTCGAAGTTGTCAGCAGTGGAGCAGCGTTGGGTGTCTTCCTTGGCATCTTTTCACTTCTTGATTAAATATCGCCCAGGGAAGCTAAACGCCAAGGCTGATAGACTGTCAAGGAAAGGGACTGATGAAGACGTCGACCAACCTGTGGTAAGAAGTGTTCTTGCGACTGGTACCCTTTCAACAGCTGTGCCATCGGATCTGATTGAACGATGCCAGAACAGCATCAGCCAGGATGCTCGTGTATTAGAGACAATAGCACATGCAGATGAACCTGTGAACAGCTTCCCCGTGTTATCTGCTAAACAGCTCTCAGAACTGCAGGAGAAGGACCCTGATATTGGACCGGTCCTCAGATTCGTTGCTAAACATCAAGGACCTACAAATTTAAAAAGGTCAGCTCTTCCGAAAGATGCTGCTTAACAGTGGAACAGGCTGAGTATGGAGAATGGTCATCTTCGTCGTCGAGTGAAAATGCCATATAGTGGAACTGTAAGCCAGCTGGTGTTACCCAGGTGCATGAGAGATGTGGCTCTGGAGGATTTCCACAACATTGTCACCAAGGGGTGAAGAAAACTGAAAACCTGGTGCATTCCCGTTTCTACGAGCCATTTTTGCATCGTGATGTGACTGCATGGATTGAGAAGTGTGATCGTTGCACTTTAGCGAAGATGCTTAATAGACTGTCCGCTTACCTATGGGTAAACTCGTGGCCAGCCGTCTTCTTGAAGTGATAGCCATTGACTTCACCAGACTCGAGAAATCTTCCAGTGGAGTTGAAGATGTCCTAGTGATAACTGACGTGTTCACAAAGTTCGCAGTTGCAGTGCCCACCCGTAACCAAAAGACAGATGCTGTAGCCAAAGAGTTGGTCACCGAATGGTTCGCAAAATATGGTGTTCCATTAAGGATTCATAGTGACCAAGAATGCAATTTCGAGTCGGACCTCAACCCCTCTCTGTGCAACATGTACAACATAACGAAATTTCGAACATCACCGTACCAACCACAGGGAAATTGGCGAAAGATTTAACCGAACCCTCCATGACCTTCTGCGGACATTACATGTTTCGAAGAAACGTCGATGGCATGAACACATTCAGGACGTTGTGTATACATACAATGTAACTTGTCACTCCGCCAGAGGTTTTCCCCTTTCTACCCGATGTTTAGTAGGGACCCAAGATTCCCTATAGACATTCTGACAGGCTGTGGTGAAGTAGACTCTCAAGATGAACCTGACAATTGGGTTGCAGCACATGAAGAACGGCTATCTGAAGCATATAAGTTGGCGTCTGAGGGACTTGGTATAACGTCAGACACAAGAAAGAAGTGTCATGACAAGAGGATACAGGGGACACCCATAACATGGAAGCCCACTGTCTACAAAGTGGTAAAGAAAGTAGGCGATGATATATTCGTCATCGAGCCAGCTGATGGGATCGGAGTCCAAAAGACTGTCAACAGACTGAATTTGCGCGTGTGTACGCAGCCGCTTCCGCTTGTGAAATTAAGTCGACAGGCTCCAAGGAAGAAAAACTCCATCACTACCACATCACGTTCATCTAAGGACGACAGTAGCTCTGACGAAACTGAATCTGAACCAGAAATGTTGGCATCGCGAGCTCGTCGCCGGAATGCAGGGAAGCACGCTAATACCTACAGGATGCCAAAGACTGCAGTGAGTTCGATTCATCTGTAACTGTAACTCTGATGCGTTCTTGAAACAGTTAACCAGACCAGATTGTGTTGTTGACTGAGGACAGGTCAACCGAATGTGGGCGTGGTTGTGACCCGACTGGAACTGATTGTCACTTTCAGGGGAAGATGACGCTACGTGAGACATTTTTTGCAACTTTAGTTTGGAGTGACTTCCCTTGAGTGAACTTTGTACCGGAAGCCCCCTCCCCCTCCATGGTGTGGTCTGTGGCTTGCAGACGACCAAACTGAAATTATTTTGTTGTCTTTGACTTGTAAATCTTGACCATCCATAATCTTTGAGGGCACAGAACTGCTGATAAGTGTCCGGAATTGTGCTGCGAGCTTCCTACTGTGTTGAGTTATCTGGAATCCGTCCCTGATGTCGGCATGCATCTCACGAATTGAATTGAATTACTGTTTGAACTGTGATATACGCAGAATGGTGTGTCCCCTGGTATTTCTGTAACTATGTGGTTACAAGGCGAGTTGCACAATGTTGGCCCACTGAGAATAAAGTGATTGGTCATCGTTTTCCCTATTCCATGAAAACTGAAAACGATTCACAAATACTAAATAGTTCCCCTTGTATTGATATAACGTCATTACCCAAGACGCAATTTTTAGTCATGTCAGATATGCCATTTAAAAGATTCAGTCTTGAATGTTTAGTCATGTCAGATATGGCACTTTGATTAACCTCTTGACGCCACATCGAGTTGTTTCCCTTACTTTCTCTTGCGACAAACACATCACATACACAGAATGCCATATTGAGTCGTCTCCCCTATCATACACTCTCAGAAATATTCAGGGAATACTCCTGAATTGATCAGGCTGTACATCCACAACTCAATTTCAGGGATTTTACCTGAAATCCATGAATAATTTCCTGAAATTCAAGTATATCATCCCTGAATTCAAGCTAAATTATCTGAATTTTAGGGAATTTTGCGTACCTGAATAGGGTCGTGAACTTAATAATCAGAGTGATAAATTTGTCTGAATATCAAGAAAAATCCTCTCATTCAGGGATATTTTTCCTGAAATTCAGGTAATCAGACCTGAATTTCAGCCAAAATCCCTGAAATTGAGTTGTGGATGTACAGCCTGATCAATTCAGGAGTATTCCCTGAATATTTCTGAGAGTGTAATTTCCCTAGACTCGGACTTCAATTTTCAGTCATGTCAAATATGCCAGTTTGATTTCCCTGCCATTTTTCATCTGTTGAATACTACCTCTCCTATTTTACCCTGCGAAGCATACGCCATAGTGAGTTCTTCCACTCTGATATTCTCTCCTTTGAAATTTCTTCCACTCTGATATTCTCTCCTTTGAAATTTCTTCCACTCTGATATTCTCTCCTTTGAAATTTCTTCCACTCTGATATTCTCTCCTTTGAAATTTCTTCCACTCTGATATTCTCTCCTTTGAAATTTCTTCCACTCTGATATTCTCTCCTTTGAAATTTCTTCCACTCTGATATTCTCTCCTTTGAAATTTCTTCCACTCTGATATTCTCTCCTTTGAAATTTTCAGTCATGTCAGACAGGCCAGTTCGGTATTTCGCTCCCATTTGCCTTGGAGACAGACAAGCCATAGTGAGTAGTCCCACTTGGGTAGATAAAATTCCAGTTTTCAAAATTCACTGTTCAATTTTTAGTCATGTCATTACGTGAATTTGTTATGTCGATTCCATTTTGCCTCAAGTGAGACAAACCATATTGTGTCGTCCCCCTTGAGTAGACAAACTATCACTTCCCAAGATTCACTCTTCAATTTCCAGTCTTGTCAGATACGCCAGTTTGGAATTAGGCTCCCATTTTCCGTTAAGACAGACAAGCCATATTGAGTAGTCCCCCTTAGGTAGATAAAATCTCATTTTCACAAGATTCACTGTTGAATTTTTACTCATGTCAGATATGCCAGTTTGACTTCACTTCCATTTTTCAGCCTTTGAACATTTTGATATGTTAGATTGGTCAGTTCGTCCTACCTCTCCTATGTTACCTGGCAAAGCATATGCCACATTGAGTTGTCTCCTTTATGAAGATGTCCTCTGTATTACTCTCTCCATTGAAATTTTTAGCCATGTAAGATACGCCAGTTGTGTTCTTCGCTCCATTTTGCTTCGAGACAATTTTACAGTCATGTCAGATATGTCAGTTTGGTATGTCTGTCTCATTTTCCTTCGAGATGGACAAAGCCATTTTGAGTCGTCCCCCTTCGGCAGACAAATATCATTTCCCAAGATTCACTCTTTAATTATTAGTCATGTCGGATACCACAGTTTGGCACTTCGCGCACATTTTGCTTCGAAACAGACAAGCCATATTCAGTAGTCCCCCGTCGGTGGATAAAATCTCCTTTCCAATATTCGCTGTTGAATTTTTAGCCATGTCATATACGCCAGTTTGGTATTTTGCTCTAATTTTCCATCAAGACAGACAAGCCATATTCAGTAGTTCCACTTGGGTAGATAGAAAATAATTTTCCAAGATTCACTCTTGCGTTTTAGTCATGTCAAATACGCCATTTCCCCTTTTTGAATATCCGGTAAATTGATATGTCAGATAGATTTAAAGACGAGAAAATTGATGAAGTCAAGTTGAAGAGAAATACCAAATTGACATATCTGACATAACTATCTTGGGAAATGACAATCTATATCTACCCAAGAAAGATTACTAAATAAGGCTTGTCGGTCTCAAAGCAAAATGGAAGAGAATTACCAAACTGGTGTATCTGCCATGACCAAAAACTAAAAGAGAAGAAAGTTCGAAATGACATTCCATCTTCCTAAGGAGGACAACCCAATGTGGCATATCGTTCGCAGAGTAGAATAGAAGAGGAATTCCATTGGCCTATTTATCTAAATACCAGGTATTCAAGAGAGAGAAAACGAACGGAGAATCAAACTGGCGTATCTGATATGACTAAAATTCTAGACTGAATATTGGGAATTACATTCTATTTATCCAAGGGGGGCTACTCAAAATAGCTTGTCTGTCTCGAAGCAACGTTAGAGAGAAATACCAAAGTGACATATCTGACATGCCTGAAATTTGAAACGAGAGAAATTAGAATGGGGACAACTCAATGTGGCGGGAAAACGAGAGGATAATCAAACTGGCATATCTGACATGCATAAAATTCCAAAAGTGAATCTTGGGAAATTACATTTTACCTACTCAAGGGGGACTAATCAATTTTTTTATACTCGGTAAATTGATATGTCGGATCAGTTTGGGGTTTTCCCCCTTATTTACTCTGTGAAAGTTGATATATAGATGGAATGTCATTTCTAATTTTCTTCCCTTATAGTTTTAGTCAAGTCAGATATGCCAATTTGGGGTTTCTCTCCCATTTAGCCTCGAGACAGACAAGCCATATTGAGTAGTCCCTCTTGGGTTAGCAAACTATACACTTTACTCATGCACATGTTTGACCTAGAAAACCCATAGGTGAATGGCATGTACCTAATAATTCAAAAGGAAATACCAAATTGGCATATCTGACATGACCACAAAACTAAAGGGAGAGAAAATTAGAAATGACATTCCATCTATGTAAGGGAGACAACCCAATGTGGCATACCCTTCACAGAGTAAAGTAGGAGAGAAAATCATTGAGCCATGTGACATATCTATATACCAGTATTCGAGAGAGAGAAATCGAGTGGAGAATCAATCTCGCGTATCTGACATGACTCAAATGCAAGAGTGTAATCTTGGGAAATTGCATTCTATTTACACAAGGGGAACTACCCGATATGTCTTGTCTCCAAGCAATATGGGAGAGAAATGCCAAAATGACATATCTGACATGCCTTAGAAACGATATCCGTCCAACTTCAAGGGGGACAAATCAATCTGGAGAAAAAAAATGAGAGGAAAATAAAACTGGCGTATTTGACATTAATAAAATTCAAGAGTGAATCTTGGATTACATTCTATCGGTATCTACCCAAGGGGGACAAAATCAATGTGACCCGTCAGTCTCGAAGCAAAATGGAAGAGAAATGCCAAACAGACATAACTGACATAGCTAAAAATCTCAAAGGGGAAAAAATTAGAATGACATTGCATCTAAGGGGGACAATTCAATGTGGCAGCACAGAATAGGTGAGGAAGACCAAACTGACGTATCTGCCAAACCATATATGTAAAGAGGGCTAATGGGAGTGAAATCAAACTGTGGTATCTGACATGACTGAAATTCAAGAGTGAATCTTGGGAAATTGCATTCTATTTACACAAGAGGGGAATACTTAATTTGTCTCGATGCAAAATAAGGAGAGAAATGCCAAACTGACATAATTCAAATGAGTGAAAGATTTGCTCTCGTGATCCCTTACACGAAGGAAATCTTCCTGTACCCGAAAGACGTCATTCGATAGAAAGGCCCAGGATGAACCCCTGACCTCCGTCGTAGCTGTGCCGTCGCCTATGAAAGGCCGTTCGCGCCATAAATCTCTCTTCAAACGTTCAAACTTTTTAAACGTTTAGAAATTGTGAACGTTTAAAGAGTTTAAACGTTTAAACTTGCACCAACCAATCAGATGTCATGAATTGACATTTGGAAGACGTTTCCTGTCAAAAAGCAAACGTTTCCTGTTGTAAGACCCAATACTCTAGACGTTTCCTGTCAAAAGGCAAACGTTTCCTGTAGTAATATTTGAGATTTTTAAATGTTTCCGGTTTAAGGGAAAACGTTTCCGGTTATGATCGTCCAATCATTTTTTTTATTTGTGCCGCGTATATTCAAACCTCAACATCAAAACGTGTGAATGTCCTCTGGCAAAACGTTTCCGCTATGTAGTCTGTTATAACCAACCAACCAATTTTAACCAATCAGTGTGTGAAGCACTTTCGGTTCGTGGTCCAGACAGTGTAGAACACAAGGTAAATGTTTACGCTTTCACTCTGAACTTGGTAAATCTACGGTGGCCCGTAGGGGACATTCATGTTTTTTACCTTTTAGGTGTTTTTCTCTTACTTTTTCGTGTTTTCCTTCGACTTTTCCGTGTTTTCTTTTGACTTTTTCGTGTTTTTCTTCGACTTTTCAGAGTTCTTGTTCGAATTTTCTGTGTTTTCTTTCGAAAACATCGCGAAATGAACAAAAATGTGAAATACTTTCCACCGCGGTGAAATACTTTCCGCCGCGGTGAAAAATATTTCCCACCGCGGTGGAATTTGGTTTCAGTGTCGTACTGTATATATTTTTTCAAATAGTCGTTTGAAGAGTGGTAATTGAAAAAAACTCAAGAGCAGTTCGAAGCTTGTATAGAATGTAGTAGATGTACGAATATAGGCCCAGGTGATGGGAGAGAGTTCGATGTGCCTCCTATTTTTCTCGGCTGTCACGTCTAAGACGATGCGATGATGCTTGACAGTCGGTGTCAAAGTAGTCGACAGTAGCCTTTCTCCCTCGGCTTTGATATTGAGATACAAATCAGAGACACCGTTGAGATACAAATCATGTATCAATGTATCATTTTTTGATTCCTATGATGTTTTTTACAAATGCAGTCAGAATATTGGTCTGTGGGATCATTTGACTTCTTGTTAGTAACCCGGCATCTTTTCCCACCACAATGATGTTGCGTTTAATTGCACAAGGTTGCGTCAATATTAAATTGCGTCAGCGCTCCTATAAGATGATGCTCATATAGTGCTATTTATGGTAAGTGGTTCAGAACGGCCACTTTCAATTGTACCCACCTGTAAATTACTCTATGACAGAAGTTCATACACCTAATATCGCCGAGTTATTAGGTCTAAAAAAGCCCATCTGGTTTGTATCCGCCGCCCTCTAAATTTACGCTCATAAACAGCTTGTGTCACTTCCGTCCCTACCTTCCTCGTTTCCCCGCTGATTCTCACCGCATATTTCGCGCCTCTTGGCCGCTAGGAGGCGCTCTGCACAGGCCAACTGCCGATGACCTATGAATATCACTCTTACGAATCAGTGTCTTACGTTTCGTCCCCGAGGCCCGCTCCCTGTACATACCTTTTTGTTTTGATATATGTTGACATTTGTGGAAAGTTGATACTTGGTGGACATGGGGCCTAAGTTACAGACTAGTCTTTTGTGTTAAATGCCGTCATTTTCATCTGACGACGATACAACTCACCAATCTCCAGTGTACGAGTTGTCACAGCGACACAGCTCACCAATTACCAATATACGAGTTGTCAGAGCATTTTCATCACAGCTCTCTAGATTTGTATCGAACATGAACAGGTACAATAAAAGCTTAGGCCTACCTGAGATACAACACATATCACGAATCGTTAGATTCTTGGTATGTGAATTAGAGTAGGTTAACCAGAAGACTATACTGTGAAGCTATGTGACTGTCAGTATGTCGGCACCTCTTCCCACTTCCATTATATGTGTTGTAACTGCTACACTGCATGGTGCTACACTGGCCTTATTTCAATCCATACTTGTCTTCCCAAAATGTGAAAAAAATGATTGTCGCCTAATGAAGGAAATTGGCTCACTGTGGAGAGATGCTTTACAGTTGACAGGCCTACTATATGGATGCAGAGGCTCCAAACGGCTGTCATGTGAATATATTCTGTATATGCCTTTTTGAATTATGTAGAACAGTGTCTTGTGAATAAGTACTTTCGCTTATGAACACGGGAGTATTATTTATAGACGAAGACTGACTACTGGATGTCAGATATGACGTATTTATCCACTCCTAGATTGACTGCCTACACTTGGTCTGACACCTAATCTAACCCCCCTGTATGCTCTGCTGAATATATCGACAAAGAAGTCATTCCCATGGAGTATTATATGACGGATCTTCCAGAAATAGTTGTTAGCACGACTTGAGTTCTGCATTCTGTATCGATTTCAGAAAACTGAATGAGCACTCCCTCGCAGATTATATCATCAAGTCTGGGAAAGAACAATGGTATCGATGAGTTTACAGATAGAGAAAACATCAGTTTACGAGTAAGACGACTGTGAATTATACATTCAAACAGCATGATACAGCCTTGGATCTCTGATATAACGAGTATACATTTGAGCGATGTTGATTTCGGAGACCAAATAGAGAGATTGAATTGAGACGACAGGAAAGGTCTGCTCAGCTGAAACTGGAACAGCTTCACCCCATTGAGAAGTGACATCAACTTTATATTCCGAAGAAACGAACTCTACAATATAATCCAAAAGTCAAGGAATTGGTACCGGTATAGGCCTAGGGCTGTCGGACAGAAGAAGATAAAGAGCGTTTAACAAGGCACACTCGACGAAGTCTTTGGTGATTTTGAGAACACTTCTGCCCACAGAAAGGTTGGTTGTTTTATTGCCACTGTAAGTCAGTGTCTTCAAATAGTTATCGTGACATTCAGAGCACGGGAAAACTATTTCCTTTGGGTCTGGGAACAGCTATGGTATCGTCCAGCACGAGGACTGTCCTCTGTCACAGTGTCTGCATTATTCTACTCCTTCTTCTTCAGTTAAACTTTACCTCCATGTCTTCAGCTATACTGACCAATCACAGGCTCTCCCCGGATAAGAAGCTTTATTACCCTCCTTCAGAATCCTGTTCACAAAAGTTGGTTCGACTTCGTGTCCACATGCCCGGATGTAATTCCCATAATGTCCTCACGTCTGCGTGCTCGGGCACGTGTCGCTCGCGCTCCGTACCTGAATGGAAATACGACGAGCAGACGTTAAGGATGATTCCACATTGCACCTGCTGTAGACCACATATTAGACGATATAAAACCATTGCTTTGAACTGTCCGAACGCTGACGAAACCAGTCGTCTTGTTCGAGTTCCTGCTGCTTTTCAGTGTGCTTGTCGACCATGTTCTGATGCCGACCCGGAGGCCGAAAGACCGTATGACTACTAAACCGCTTGTGATACAAATACTAATGAACGTGTGAGACCACGCAGCAATACCACGCTATCCAATGCTCATGAGACAAAAATAAACAATTAATGCAATGGTGTCCTCTTTCGAGGCAAACCAAACAAATCAACGGATTGTGTGACTAAATTGACAAACATGCTGTGTGATACAAAAGAAATGAGCAATACCAGGGTTACCATCGATGGAGATACCAGTTGTATATTAAACAATTTCAGGGTATACATTGCTTGTGACGCAAGACCAGCAATGACAGTACACATCGCTTGAGACACAACACTTACAATGCCAGGGGACCTATCGATTGTGAGACAAAATCAGCAATGTACAGTATTGCTTGCGACACTATCGCTACAATTTGCAACTTTACAGAGAACATTCGTTTCGTGGTGCCGGATTCCGATGGCGCGAGTTCGATTCACGGAGATCGCTCAATCTAACAGCACCAGTTCGTATGCTTCATTGAGATCGTGTTATTTGAAATCTTGCAACCATCATCATCCCTGTTGATCACAACGAGCTGCCGTTCAAATCACGATACTGTCTCTATTCCTATGTATTTCTACTAAAACAAGGCTAAATGCTTCAATTGTACACAAAACTTATGTGATAAATATGAAGTATTAAATGCCATAATCCGATACAAAACTTAGTTTAATCTTTCCATTAGTGTGGCACTAAGGCACTCGCAAAATAATGGTTTATTGATCACATATTATAGAAAGTGAAGAAATAAAACACTACCGTACAGATCTTCAAATAAGTCACTCAACCGTAGCTACAACATGTAACCTAGTGATGACGTTTATATATTGACCGTATATTGTCACTAGGTTACAAGCCACTCCATACCACATTTGTCTTTTATTTTCCGTATGGTATAAAGAATCAAGTTACGGCCACATACCTATCATTTCTTGGTAGATGGTATCATTTCGAATAGCGGTGACACACTGCCCGCAAAATCCGCTGCCGATTTCATCGCATTTCAGCCAGTTTTTCCAGCAGCTCCCGCTTCGATCTGCAATTTGTCTTCCATGTTTCTTTTCGAAATGAACTGCGCATGCGCCAATGCCGTGACCTTTGTAAAACTTTCTCACTGTTTTAGGAGATGTGAGAGATTTTAACGACACTCTATTGTAGCCCTTATGTCCCTTGACAAAGGGTTTGTTACAATTAATGCAATTATCCATGCTTAACTTTGACAAGTTAAAAATCGTCTGCTACCACGCTTTCCGGTTTTACAAAGGTCACGGCATTGGCGCATGCGCAGTTCATTTCGAAAAGAAACATGGAAGACAAATTGCAGATCGAAGCGGGAGCTGCTGGAAAAACTGGTGAAATGCGATGAAATCGGCAGCGGATTTTGCGGGCAGTGTGTCACCGCTATTCGAAATGATACCATCTACCAAGAAATGATAGGTATGTGGCCGTAACTTGATTCTTTATACCATACGGAAAATAAAAGACAAATGTGGTATGGAGTGGCTTGTAACCTAGTGACAATATAAGGTCAATATATAAACGTCATCACTAGGTTACATGTTGTAGCTAACTCAACCGGTACATTCGACAGAAAATACGCCCCCTTTCTGTCACCAGTGCGCATGCCCGCTTCATACGGCACGATCATTGGTTGACCCAAACACGCCCGTATCACTGGAAAGAAAAGGATGTAAATTTGTAGCGAGCTAAAAAACAGGATTGATAAAAATATTCATTCATAGAGGGTTATTTGGTACGTGAAATTGATAACCATTCAATTCCAGTATACTGACCAATATACGAGGCCCACTCCAGTAGTAGATAATGTGGAGAAACCAGCACCCCCTGATTGTGTGGCGGGACCAGCACCCCCTGATTGTGTGGAGGGTTGTGGAGGATATGGGAGGAAAGCGAGATAACTACGGTCGCCAGGGCTGGCTGTGAAAAATTGAAAATTTTACCAGTAAATTTCATGTTATTAAGCTAAAAGCTATTGCATTCTTTGTTCACACGGAATCACCAGAGAATAAAATAAATTAGCCCCAGGTCTCGTCCTGTGAGTCACGCGAACACTCCCTTCTCGATCTGAGATCCACGTGAAGCTGTGTTACTCAGAGGGAACGGTGGGAGAGAATCACTTGAAGTGAGGTAAGTTTTAGCTTAAAATCATGAAAATTACTTGTAAATTTTCAAAGTTATCTGCAATGAAACTTACCTCACTTCAACTCGTATTGCATGGAAAATCACAAGTAAGGATGGTCACCAGGTGGGCATCACGTCCGGTGAGAAGTGATAGAAAGTGAGCAGCGGTGATTGTCAGAATAGAAATCGAAGATCTTCTCCTCACAGAGGAGTTAGGAGATCATAACGCCAGTAGTAACATGATATTGTCCTTGGGTCTAAATACCCCAATGCCATTATTCTGTCGCCTCATGAGTGGAATACGCTCCCCTTTTTACCGAAAGGGCGAGAGAGGAAAAAGATACTCACCATTAAATAGAGGATAAAATCACTTGCCCGGTAGAAGCATCCTCGCGAGCCAGTATATCGATCGATCTATTGGGAGGATTTAGGATCTGCGAGGATTTAGGATTTACCTGGACTTGTGAAAATGAGTAGAAGAGGCAAAGGTCGCGTTCGAACTCCAATATCGCGCTGTCATTACATCAGTTACAGATATATTTATTAGTAGGGCAGCTATGGCTCTAATGTCCTGACCTGAGACATTAACAAGCGCGGCTTGCCTCTCCGTAGCCGTGGTGTAAGCTAGTCTAATCGTATTTTTAAGCGAACTCGAAATAGTATTTTTACTGCTTTTTTGTCCGCTTATGATATCGAAACAACCGACCAACCCAAAGATCTTTAGTACGATTCTTGTAACACGCAATTGCACGAACCGGACATAATGCCATGTCAGATTCTAAACCGAGCAAAAGGAAATAAGGCTGGGATCTTAAACTCTCGAGATGTGTTGTCAAAGATAGTTCGATCATTTGCTGCGAATCGAGAAACTGCGGATAACATCACGTATTTCCAATTTCTAGCATGCCCGATTGTTCATACATCGAGCGCATGGAGCTCTGACACACGAGCTGCCGAAACAAGAGCCACCAGAAACGAAGTTTTGTGACTCTCTCAATAGTTAAATCCCAATTCGGCAATTTAGGAGATTACAAGCGTCAGGTTCGTCATTCATAATTCAGCCGTCGTCCATTGAAGAATATCCGCGTCCATAATCCCAAGACCTATTCCATATTCCATATAACAGTATTAGCACCAAATTCAAAAAGACAATCATAGTATATATAAACAAAGGCTAGTTTCCTGCAAGAGAGAAGCGGTCAACAGTTTTCAATGATGCCTGCAAGACATCATGATGTTCCAAAAATATCAAATCCGTACCGCTGATCATTATTCTTAATCCACAATATTCGTAAAGTCGTCATCTAGAGAATGACGTATCTCAGTCACGCTTTGATTGTGACTGTTCACATGAGCACCATGAGGATCTTGAAGTGCATGGGTTCATACGGCCCCTAGTCCCGGGTTAAGCGGAATTAGACACAAGTTACGAAACGTAACGGCATAGATCTTGTACGCTACGCTCCTATTTTGCTATGAGCATGCGATATGTATCGCCAAATTTGAGAAACTTTGAGTGGAGGCGCTTGGTGGTATAGCCCTGTTTTATAAGTTTCTCCAACAATGTTTTGTGACGTTGATTAAAATCGTCACATTTAACACAGGAAGTAGCAAATGCTTCCAAGCGAGATATGTATACGCCATATGCAGGTCCCACTGGAATATTACTGTCCAGAAAGGGATAGTTTACGATGTCGAAATTGTAATCATCTCTTTTGTCATAAAGTCGACGAGAGAGAAGGCCCGCTTCATATTTATAGAGATATAGGTCTAAATATGATGTGCCTGTAGGGCTATCTGTAGTTTCCTTCAAATCCAGTGAAGGTGGATATATATCATTCACTGCGTCATTTAAATAGCGATTATCTACAGCGTCTATATAGCGTTTGGTGAATGAAAAGGAACGGGCTTTGAATGGATCGGTTTTTGAAAGCGCCTGCATATATAGTGAGGTGGCTTAGCAAAAAGATCGTGACACGCTGGACCAAAGCACCAAACTTGGCACATCCATCACTAGAGGCATACAGAACAATATCAGAAGGGGTGCCCATTACTTTGAATCGTGTGACGCCCTTTGGCACCCAAAAGGGCATCTAAGGAGAAATATTATCACTGAAAAAATAGATAGCTTACCAATAGCTTCATTATTTTCCTTGTCCTTGAGGCTAGGAGGCTGAAACTTGCCACACTATATCTTTGATTCCAGTGCTACCAGAAAATGTAACAAAATGCAAGATGGTCTATATGATGATGTCACAGTGACGTCATATTATAAAAATAAGCCATTCTATTGATGATTTTTCGGATCGATTTTTCAAACTTTTGACTTGTGCAATTTTCTTCGCCTGAGTTGCCTTGTAAATTAATAAATAATCATCTGATGTGATATAAGATATTATTGGGCACTTTTACGTAGAAAAATACACCAATTTTGAAGAAAATACTCCAAAAACAAAATTTTCAAGCTGTTTCGTCAAATCTGAATTTACCCCTGATGCTCTTTTCCGAGAATAAAATGGCCCTAATTTGTTATAAAGACACAAAGTGCTAGCTCTAAGCAGTTGCGAGCACCAGAGAAAAGTTCATTGGGGGGAGGGGGGGGGGGGGCGAGGGTTGAACCGAATCTACCAATAACAATTGAACACAGGATCCTCCCTATTCAGTATCTTTTTTCTTACGGTGTACATGCACAACCGGCATATAATTGAGTAATGCACGGGTGCTGAACCATGCACATGTAAATATAATGGTCTTGGCACCCAGTGGAATATATTAGATGTAGTTTTATACCCCTCTCCCCAATATGCTTCTGAACCTGAAATCGTCCTAAGCACACACAATCATGTCGATGAATAGAAGTACACGTGGTATTTTAATGTTAATTTTATGTTCCTCTCCCTCAATGGGCGTTACATGCACTTTCCGATCCCTTTCCTGTGTCTATTCACTCGCTCATATCCCCTTAGCTATCCTGAAAATGTTTGACAGCCTATTGCCTAAAAAAAAAAGATTGCGGGACCAGGCAGTTTCAGCGAAGAAAATTGCGCGAATAAAAAAATTGAAAAAATCGACCCGAAAAATCGTCCACAAAATGGCTTATTTTTGAAAAATGATGTTATCATGGACGCCATCTTGGATTTTGTGACATTTTCTGGTAGCGCTTGAACCAGTGATACAGTGTGGCAAGTTTCAGCTTCCCAGCCTTAAGGATAATAAAAATAATGAAGCTGTTGGGAGCCTAAGTATTCATTGAATAACAATATTGCCCCTCAGATGCCCTTTTGGGGGCCACAGGGCATCACAGAGCCCAGAGCAATAAGAGAACAGATATAGGTCAGCCAACAGGGGTACACATTGGAATACTTATATGCTGTTGATATATTGTGTTGCCAAATTTCACATAGATATTTTTAATGAGAAATTCAAGCAACTCTATAAACAAAGAAACATCCCATGAATGATATCTCTTGTATGTAGTCGAGCTAAAGAAAGCTTTATGGCTTCCGACATTAATATATCTACGATCAGTTTTCTTGAACATAGCTACTATTAATGAACTTAGACGGTCAAGAATGTCCTGGTGAGGGGTTGTAGTATAGAGAGTCGATAAATCCCATGTGGATACATGTCTGTACGGTATGTAACCTTTAGCATCAAGTTCTTTCGTAAGACATTTTGAGTTTTTCAATATCCACATACATTCAACGCCAGAGTTTTTAGAAAAAGTGGCGCAATACCTTTCCAAAAATGCTTTTACCTCCCGAAGGGCCCTCGTCAACAGGGTTCTTTGATGACTGATTCGTAATTTTGAACGACTTAATGAGTGCAGTGAAATTTGAGTCAGTGGGGGATAATGCCAGTACCTAGAAGTATAGGGTGCGCAACTGCCGCTATATAGCCTTTAACTGTAGACGGTATCAAACCTCTATCCGTAAAGAGATACATCAGGAAATCTGCTACTTCATGAATACTGACTTTGGATGGATTACTACCTTTGAACCACACGGAAGTCTGACCACCACTTTGATTGGTATAATGTGGATGATGAGAGGGAGAGAGGATTGTATTTAACGTCGCGTTCAGCAATATTACATTATATAGCGACGAACAACATAACTCTCTATCTAAGATCAAATATCTAACAACAAAATTGCATCACAAATCAATCGATGCCGAACAGTTCTTAATCATGTCTCTTTGAGACTTTCCTGGCTATGTTTGTGGTGTGGTGTCCATGTTAACATTAGCCTATAACCGGAGCCGCGGAGCACCTTTGAAAGTGTGTGTGTGTGGAGGCGAGCGGCTGAACTATATACCGGCCATGTTAAATGTTGGACTGGTGCTATCAAAGATAGGACTTACAACATTGCGTTCCCAAAAAGTGAGGTAGCCCCCCCTCCCCCGCCCGCGCTCCGCGGCCCCTGTATAAACACATCACAAAACAGTTGTTGTCAAACAATCTCTCATGAGACTTTCTTCAATGCTTTCAGCATGTGTCCAAACACCCAAAACAAAATCTCTTTCCATCCTTACACCACTGAATGTACAAAACCACTGAATGAACTGGATCTCCTACAATCATCTCTTCTGTTGAACAACACACAGTCTCTATCGCTTAGGGAGGGTCTGGCTTCACGCTTCCGTGACACGTTCAACAGTTTCAACTTACTCACCTCCTTCGCATTCTTGCACAACTTTGAAAAGCCTAGCGCATGACTTGAACAGTTTTCTCACCTTTACGCACAACAGTTTCTATCTCCCGTACTTGAACAGTCTGTACCATCTCCCCTCCCTCACTTCCAGTCCGAGCCTTCTAATATTCACTGCTCCGTACTTCAACAATATGTACCAAACTTTCAACAGATTTCTCACTTTCAATCACAGTCAGCTCAGCTCACTGCGTATCAATCGCCATCTGCTCCAAACGATTGTCAAACACCACAGCAAGGCAATTCCAAACCCGACATCTCCGACAGAATATGGCTTCCCAAAGACGGCGCGGATGTCCAAATGAATGCCATCGGAAACAGTCCATCGCACGACCGTACTTGTCGAATTCCGTCTGATATGGCAAAGCGTCCAGCTGATCCGTATCTATACAAACAAAACAAATTTCGAATATCTCCTTTGAAACACGAATACTCGCCCGCTCGACCAAAATCACTAAAAAAATCCAAATCTTGATCGTCAATGAAACAGTTATACAGTGAAGCTCCGCTGTAAGTCGGCCAGCAGCGAACGGGGACAATTTCACCGTAAACTCGTCGATGGTCAAAAAATCACACAGTACAACGCGGTCCGCCACAGTTTTAGAGAAGAATGTCGCGAACAATTCATGGAAATTCGATGTCTGCCCCAATGATTCTACCTCTTCTATCCCGATTTCCTGCTCAGCTAACAAATTAACAAATGTCTGTCTTATACAGTCCGTCGAACGAGGATTTTTGGTTGACAGCCTCACTGTTCAGCTAAGCAGTTAAGGTTAATCGGCATGACAAACGAGATGAAGGGTACAGGTAAAAAGTAAAAACTCAGCACACATAAATTAATAAGTAAATGAGTGTTACAGATGCGATGAATACTAATGAACACGGAACAGATTCACAAGGCAGCGTGTAATGACCAGTTTGAACTCAAAATTTCAGCAAACCTGAATAGATCTTCAACGTTCACAGCACAGTATGCAAAGAATAAAAAAAGCTTGATGACACATTCACGAAACTACAGTACAAAACTCGAAAACTCGATGTAAATCCGCAAATATACGAAATGAGTCACGGAGTGATTCAAAACAAGTAAGATCAGATCAACAATCCTCATGCCCCCCCCCCCCGCGGAAAATGAAAGTCTGATAAACTGGACCATTCTATGACCATCTTCCGCAGAAATCCCGCATGGGCATAGTGTTCTTTGAGCACTTACAGACGTGGTAGTGGAGAACAGCCCCGGTTGGTGGTGGTAAATCGAGGATTTGGGATGACACAATAGGTTTGCCAAAGCGGAAGTCGTCTTAGTACATTCCCCAAATGATTTAGTAGGTTTGGGAACCACGGCCGTGGTGACCACCGCGGAACAATGAGATATACGACACATGGATCTTTTGGAGTATCTTCGCAAGAATTGAGCACTGGTGGTTGGAATGCCTACGCAACCATACCCGCCCAGTCCTGCGATAGAGCAACCATACCCGCCCAGTCCTGCGATAGAGCAACCATACCCGCCCAGTCCTGCGATAGAGCGTCCACTGCATATGCCAACGGATCCGAGACTATCCAGATCTATGTGCGGCATTTCTCAGACATGTGCTATTTGTCTCACGATTTTAGGGTGAATTTTTCATTCCGTGGGAATTATCTGATAGCGTCTCGATAGAGAAGACGTTCAGACAAGTGTCTATCCAACACTGTTATTTTGCAGTCCCAACAAAGACCGAAAAAGATATCCGCTTGGCTTAGTAATTGCGGAGATCCCCCCATCCCCACCTTCATTGATATAGGGATCATTGTTGTGCTGTCCGTCACTATCAGCAGGTTCTTGTCGGTCAGATCACTCACCCACGGCGGATGGCATGTGTCACTTCCATGAACTCCAACACGTTTATAAGGTAAGAGGTTCCTCGATTGTCCAGGTGAGCCCCCAGCCTTCCATAGATGCGTCCGGAAACAGTTGATGTGTTAGACGAAACGGATAGAAGGGATACACCAGTCGTTGAGAGGTTCCACCATTGGCGGCCATGTTTGACAAGCTGTGTTACTGGTATCCACGGATCCAATTGCCTTTCATCCCATTGTTGAATAAAATGAATAATTAAGGGACGTTACAGCAGTCGGTCTCTTGGTGTTAGGTCCTCGTTGACGTTAAGAGACCGATTATCGCAGCAAAGTATAAGGCCCCGTCACCAGATAACTTTAGAAACAGAAATCTTTCCCGTTATCTTTTGCCAACGATCTTCTGGGGAATTAGCGGGAGCTTGTGGCGTCTCTTAGTTCATCCCCAGATAGTTGAGCCTTTGCGAAGGAGTCAGTTCTGATTTCTCTTCTTGTGGGAGATAATTTAGAGACAAACTTAAAACAAACTTCCTGTCCCGAATCAAGTGCTCATTGCGGGCATTCCTTAGCAGTGATTCGTCGATACAAAAGTGGTAACAAAAACTCTCAAGTACTTCCTGATATATAGGGATATGCAGGTATGCGTCCCTCAAATCCAGAGATGCTACCCATTCTCCCTGTTTGATTATAGCGACCGGATAGAGCGGAAGGACTCCATGCAGAAGTGTTTTCCCCCAAAGGACTACTTGAAGTTAATTAGCCGTTGTAAGGTGATTTCAACGAAATACAATGTACTTCGATTTTCTTGGAGCTAGACGTAAACACAACTCGACTTCAGCAGTGTGAAGAACGAGAAGGAATTCTTTGCGTGAGTATGCGCGTGACATGCAGGGCGAGATCCGGAGATATTTCGTTTTCTTCGCTGACGATAACAGTGTTGCAGTGAGGTAAGTTTTCAGCCCAAATAACTGTGTTGTTTTCCCACAGTGTCTGGGCATTTCCGTGACGTCATCAATTCAGGGGCCAGCAAGTCACAGAAATACACTCCAGTCTGACTCGATCTGCTCTACAATGGCTTCACTATAACACCCCACAATTCCCATTTGGGCCACAGATGGCTCATCTGTACCCCCAAAACACCCATCGCAGGCCTTTCTGTCGAGTGCGCGTGCATACCATAACTTTACCGGCGATAGTTAACAAATGACTCCGAGACCCCTCTAGTCGTACTCTACAGCGTCCGCCAAATCGATCAATTATCCACACTTTGCTCCACAAGAAAAAGTCCAAGGGTTCATGTAAGTAGTAGTGTCTACCCTTTTCGAGTCACATTGACCTACTTTTTTGTTGGGTGGATGGGTGGGTGGTGGGTTTAAGATGGCGGCTGTGGTGGATGGGTGGGTGGTGGGTTTAAGATGGCGACTGTGGTGGATGGGTGGGTGGTGGGTTTAAGATGGCGGCTGTGGTGGATGGGTGGGTGGTGGGTTTAAGATGGCGGCTGTGGTGGATGGGTGGGTGGTGGGTTTAAGATGGCGGATTGTAGAAAAACGTATAAAAGGAGGCGATTTTTAGGGGTGGGGTGTATTCATTGCACTACCCTGCGGAGCACTCTGACTCACCTGACCTGACCAGCCTGCCTACCTGCTTCACCTCTAGCCTGCTTCACCTCTAGCCAGCCAGCCAGCCTGCCTGATTGACCTGACCAGCCTGCCAGCCAGCCACCAGCCTATTACACCGTTTTTCATCAGTCTGAGCCTACAGTCATCCCAGGAAGTGAAGCTTCAAAAGTACCGTGTTCGCCTCATTGATGACATGCAGCTGACCAGTATCACTCAGTAACACCAATCAACACCGTACACGTATGTAATATAAATTATTTTTAAATAATATCTATGCTAGGAAATCCCCCCCCCCCTCTTCGTTTTGCTATGTCACAAAAAGTGCTCGAATTACTTATTTCTAAATTATTTCATCACGAACCCAACTAAGGTTAGCAAGTATACATATTTTACGATATAGTCAATAACTGTGAGCACATAAGACGTTCTGGTTGATGAGATCTGAATTTTTGAAGTTTGGCAATTTTCTGACTTCGAGCTTCGAATACCCGCCGCCATATTTGTTGGAAGCCGGTCGGGTGTTCGTTTGTCATGATGGAAAATCATTAATTAATCATATTTTGAGATATATTTCTCAACACAACCTTGTATTCATTGAAAATATAATTGTTCAGGCTTACATTGCTAACTGGTTTGCTGCCTTTGAGGTAATATTTGTTTTGGCAGTTGTTTCCGCCCATGCGATGAGAAAATATGCCTGGAAAAAAAATGTCTAGTTTTGTGTCCGCTCCACAGACATTTTACACCAAATAGTTCAACTCATGGACACCAATATACATATATTGCGACCAGTCTATGATACAGTGCCACCCCAGTGTCGAGCATTTATTGTCCAGTTTGCACCAGCAAAGAAAAATCACGAACGTTCATCGAACGTCATCGGTGGGGACCTTCATGTGGTCTTCCGCGGTATATGAATCACTTACATTTGAATGCATGAATTAGTTTGATATAATTTTGTTGGGTGTGGATGGTTTAAAAGAGTGGAAATATTCCGTACAGGTCTGTTTTATGTAACAAACGCTAAGAAAAATGGCTACCCAAGGTCAATTTCCCCGGCTTCCCCGGATAATCGCGCCAGCCAAACCACAGCCCCATCTATACGCTTTGATGCAAGGGAGACAACTCAGACTAGGCCAATTTCTCTTGTCGGCAAAGGTAATCTCCCTGATTCGCACATTTCTATCTTTTTTGCGTGTTTTGGGTGGTGGAGTTTTTTTTATGGATTTTACTATGGGCTGTGAGATTGTAGAATACGATGGGAAAAGCTATGAAATGTTTTTTAAGTACCGGCTAGGCTTGTAAATAGATGCATATACACCCATAGACACTCATATACTGGGATATTAGCCCGATGTATGTATAAATCCATACGGGGTGGACATGTTGGAGTCTAGGTGGAGCACTAGTGGCCCGATTGGGTAGAGTGAGGTCTTATTTTAAAGCTCTCGGGAAAAAATAAATAAATAATAATAATAAAAAAAATTAAAAAATCGGCGAGTAGTAGACAAAGGGGAAATTGGGAAGTACTGACCATGCCCCAGAATACTTCATATGCATATCACGGCCTTAAAGCTAGATGTAAGATGTAATCTACTTCACATTTTAGTAGTATAAAAAGCGCAAGTCCTATTGACTTTGCCCCTCCAAAGAAAATCGTGACCGATTCATTGTCAAAATCGGCTCTATTTTACAGGAGTATATACGATCAGGATGAGGCGACGTGACCGATCGAGATCTCCCTTGGCGCGTGAGAATGTGAGAGGCGAACACGACTTTCCTGAGGATCCAGCTGTGCCTCCCGCTGACGCCTTGCCCGAACACCACCCTGTGAGTGACATCTATCGGCGCCATTGGAGCACCATCCGACGATGTTTCCACCGTCATCGCCCTATTCAAGACTTGTATAATTTCCGGCTACAGGACCTCACGTATCTTCCTAACTATGCCGAGAACATTTTCAGAGACCAAGTGACAGCGTTCAAAGTGAATATGACATTCGGCTATATTCTACGGCACAAAGAGACGGATCAGGTACGGTATTTTTACCCGAGCAATAATACCTATGTGTTTGACAAACCATTCACCATCATCAATCATGCGTCACTGGAGCCCCTCATCGACCAACTGACTACGTTGGACCCATTGGAATGGGCCCGGTTGCAGCGGCCCAATACCAAGTGGACTGTGGAAATGGTCACCAACGTGACATTTTTCGTGACCAAAATGAGAGATCATCCGATCGGTGCTCCTGTACTACTACCCCATTGGCTGCTCAATCGAAAAGGACTGTATGCATTAACACAAGGCGGACATGGACCCTACAAAGACCAGAAATGTCTGTTCCGGTGTTTAGCCATTCATTTGAACGAGTGTAACCCCAAGTCTTGTGATAGAGTGGCCAATATCTATTGGAGACAATATTTACAGGAACAAGGCCTAGATCCGCGGCACTTCCGGGGAGTCCCTTTTAAGAATTTGGATGTCGTGGAGTCCCTGTTCAACGTCAATATCTTTGTGTACCGTTTACTACGGGAAGAGAAGGAGGATGAAGAGGAGGGTCATGACGACACATTTGTGGCTGAATTGGTGCATCGGTCTTCAGAACGGTATGCTTCTACCATGAAAGTCAACATCTTTGATGACGGCGGGGTGAATCATTTTTCCCTGATCTATGATATGAGTCTGTACGCGCAATCCTACAGTTGTGCCCAATGCCATCGGGTGTTTCACCACTCACGTGATTTACATCGACACGAGAAGATTTGTGATCACACTGTGAAACGGAAATTTCCTGGCGGTGTGTACCATAACACGCCCACCATCTTCGAGGAACTGGCCGATGAAGGTCTCATCATACCAGAAGAGCATCGTTATTTTCCTTACCGGGCATGTTACGATTTCGAGGCGATGTTGGAACCGATGGATGCGGCCTCGGCGAAAACACAGTGGACACAGCGCCATATTCCCCTGAGTGTGAGTATTTCCAGCAACGTACCTGGCTATGACGCTACACCGGTCTGTTTCGTGTCCACCGGCGATGCCCATGACTTGATTACCCGGATGATGGAGTACTTAGAAGAAGTGAGTGCGGCCAGTACAGAACTATTGGTGTCCAAGTTCCAGGACGTACTGGACCAACTCGACGACCGGATTCCTACACTGGGTGTAGCGTTCAGTGACGATGAAGAGTCCGAGATGGAGCATAGTGGGCAAATATTTGACAGAGAAGAAATGGAGCATAGTGGGCAAATATTTGACAGAGAGGAAATGGAGCACAGTGGGAAAATATTTGACAGACAGGAAATGGAACACAGTGGGCTGCAACTGCAGGATGTGCCTTTACCTAAACCGTATGCAGAGAAATTGAAAATCCGCTTCCTGCAATACTTAGGCCAGTTACCGGTGCTCGGATTCAACTCGGGGCGATACGATCTCAACATGGTGAAGGAATTTCTCTACCCTTACTTGGCCCAGTCCGATACCATCAAGTCCGTCATCAAAAAGATCAACAACCACATGGCCCTCACCACCACATCACTCCATTTCCTGGATGTACGGAACTACTTAGCTCCCAATTACAGCTACGATCAGTGGGTGAAGGCCTATGACTGTGCACAAACCAAAGGGAGGTTCCCTTACACCTACATATCGACGCTCGACCGCTTGGAGGAAACCCAGTTGCCACCCCGGGACGCGTTCTTCGACGATCTCGAAAGTGGAATGTCCGGAAGACACGTACCGGGAACTACAGCAGGTATGGAATGACCAACACATGCAGACCTTGCGAGATTTCCTGGTGTGGTATAACAATTTAGATGTGGTCCCTTTCCTCGAAGCGGCCGAGAAAATGGTTCAACTCTTTCGGCATCAAATGCACGTCGACATCTTCAAGGAGTGTTTGAGTTTACCGGGTCTCGCGCTTCGCCATCTCTTCCAAGAGTGTCCTACCTACTTCTCGCTGATACAACAAAAAGATGAGGACATGTACGATTGTTTAAAACAGAACATCGTCGGCGGACCTAGCCTTATTTTTCACCGCTACCATGAGAAGGATGTCACGACTCTTCCCGGTGGGAAACCCTGTGCCAAAATCATTGGATTTGACGCCAATGCCCTGTACCTGTGGTCGCTCGCCCAACCCATGCCCAGCGGGCATTATACGCGCTGGTGGGCAGACGGTCAACATTTCACACCTCAACGCACACCGTACAAACATCTCGCCGACCAGTGGTTGGATTGGGAAGCCGATCGACGGGGAATTTATATACGCCATCAGACCAACGCCACAGAGAAGCGCATAGGAGATCGTCGACTACCCGTCGATGGGTTTGCCCTTGTACAAGGAACACCGACCGTATTTCAATTTTATGGGTGTTACTGGCACGGCCACCAATGTCCTTTCAGCGCTGGACGCTTCAACGAACGACGCGGGAAATCAGCAGAAGAATTACGAGCAGAAGTGGTGGAGAATGGAGATTACGTCAAAGAGTTGGGGTACGATCTGATCGAACTATGGGAGTGTGAATTTCACACCATGTGCCAGACCCTCCCACACTTACGCGACTTCCTTAAAGCGCGCGAGTACCCGTTGAGTCGCCGACCACTCTTGACCCTGCCACAGCTTTTCGACGTCGTTCGTTCCGGGACCCTGTATGGATTTGTGGAATGCGACCTCCATGTTCCCGACCATCTCAAGCCCCTCTTCGCCCAGTGCCCGCCTATCTTCAAGAACACGCTGGTGGGTCGGGGTGATATTGGAGAGACCATGGGCGCCTATGCTGAGGAACATGACGTATTGAAACAACCTCGTCGAATGTTGATTGGGAGTATGTGGGCAGAGAAAATCTTGCTGCGTACCCCTCTGCTACAGTGGTACATGAGCCATGGTCTCGAAGTGACGCGCGTGTACCAAGTCCTTCAGTACGTGCCCAATGCCTGTTTCGCACGGAATGCCGACATCGTCACGTCTGCCCGTCGTCAAGGCGATCAAGATCCTAGTCAGGCCATTATCGGTGAATCTTGGAAATTGACAGGCAATGGTTACTACGGAAAAACGGTCACGAACCAAGACAAGCACGTCAACGTCAATATCTGTACAACCAAACAAGCCCGCAAAAAGATCAACTCGCCTCTGTTTCGGTCCGTCGACGTCATCGATGATGATACCTATGAAATCTCTTTAGCCAAAAAGGTCATTCGTTACAACCTGCCCCTCCAAATTGGATGTATGGTATACCAGGTGGCCAAACTGAGGATGCTCCAGTTCCTCTACGATTTCATGGGTGTGTATTTCCATCCAGCCGATTGGCAACTCATGGAAATGGACACGGACTCTGCCTACATGGCCGTCTCTAATGTGGATTGGGAGTCCCTGGTGAAACCGGAGTTACGCGCACAGTATGAGGTGGAACGGGACCAGTTGCTACCTCGACGTGACCATTACCAGTACGACAAGCGGACGCCGGGCCTGTTTAAGCTGGAGTGGAGTGGCGATGCCATGATCGCCCTGTCGTCCAAGACCTACTTCTGTTACGGTGGAGATGGAAACAATAAGTTCAGTTGCAAAGGGGTCAATCGGCGTGACCCCAACATCGACAAAGCCTTGTACCTGAACGTTCTCCAAAGCCAGACCAGTGCGAGTGGCACTAACCGAGGATTCCGCGTCGTCGATCACCAGATGCGAACCTACATCCAGAAACGAGATGCCTTCACATTTTTCTACCCGAAACGGAAAGTCCAGGCCGATGGCATCAGCACCACTTACTTGGACTTGTGAACATATCTTATACCCGCACTTTTCTAATGGCCATACATATTTGGACTCTAAATAACTCTCTATATATACATTACACCATGAACTTGTTTGTCATTCTTTTGAATAAGTACACGATATACGTCAGTGCGAGGACTCGGTTGAACTGTTATATACTCCACTGTGATTTCTCTCTCTATACATACGTTCACCTTAATTCTTGTTTGCAACGTTCTTCTATACTTGTACATACATTCTTGGTCACTTGTTCACCTTAATAAATATTCGAACTTCACTTGGGTTTTCATGCAGTTTTTTATTGAACACCACCACCTCCACCACCGAATCATTCGTACTAACCATGCGCCGAGCAGGTTATATCATGGTCTTAACACCTCTGTTGGGTTGCTGGGTATTGATGGGTCACATCCCGAGCACTGAAAGAGACGTCCTTAGACGTCCGGATGTTCAACCGCCGGGACCTTTTTCACCGGCCTGGCCCGCCCCAGCACGCAGCGCGCGCGCGCGCGTCATCGCGCGGGGGTTCTCCGGAAGTGCGCGTCATCCCCGGCAGTGCGCGCGTCATCCC